>JZLH01S0617877.1:214569-225295 GCA_001188425.1 Eucidaris tribuloides
GGCAGGGAAAAAAAAAATTCTTTTCAGGGGCTACTTTTCATGTTTCATGTTTGTATAAAACCTTATGGTAATGTACGGGTGCTCTTTTGCCATTTCGGGGGCGAAATCGCCCCAAGCCCCCGTTAATTTTTCCCTGGTGTAAGCTGTTGTGCCAGACACTTAAATGTAGTCACCTTTTTGTCAGGAGTTTTAAGAGTAGGTTTAAGGTTGTGGCAGACAGGCACTCTCAAAGTATGCTGAATGAATTAAAGTGTACGTTTAGTTTGGGTGATTTTTTTTGTTTATTTGAAAGGTTTATGCCCAAAAGTCATAATTCGGACACCGAGAGACATAATGCGATAATTGTCAAATTCACGCGGTACAAGGAAAGGAATCTCGTCTATCAGGCCAAGTCGAAGTTAAAAGGTACTAAGATCTTCATCAAAGAGGACCTCACGCAATATCGACAAAAACTGCTGACGAAAGCCCACAACCATTCGAACACTGCACGAACATGGACTCATGATGGAAAGATCTATGCTCTAACGAAAAGTGGACGTAAAATGGTGATAAGGCATGAAAGAGACATTGAAAACCTGGATTAATGCTGTTCCGTAAGCATTATCATTGTTGTACCTAATTTCATATGTCAATTTGTACTAATTCGCTAGAGATTGTTATATTTAATGAAACAATGTTAGGTGATACCATAACAGATTTTTGTATTGAAATTGAAAGTTTTGCCATAGTAAGGCGTGATAGAAATCGAAACGGTGGTGGTGTAATTGCTTATGTGAAAAACTCAATTATTATTACCATTAGAAATGATATTCATGTTCATTATTCTGATTTTCTCGTTTTGCAAATTGAACGGAAAGCCATTTGCGTACATGAAAGAAAACAATTGTGTCAATGTCAACTCAAACCTTATCTTGAAAGACTATGGACAGTGCTTAGTGTGAACATTTTCATTTTTCCAAGTCCTTAACAATAATGTTATGTTTGTTCAATGACTATAAAATATCCTTGTTTACTTTGTCATAAAGCAGTAAAATGTAATCAAATGTCGATTCTATGTGCTAAATGTAGGCTATGGGCACATGTAAAGTGTTGCAAGGTTCCTATATTCCACTCAAATGTGGACTGGTATTGTAGTAAATGTCTGTTAGATGAATTACCATCTATCAATATGTTCAATGAAACAGTTAGTCCCAAAAACAGTTACATTGATAATGATACAGAAACTTGTTTAATCACGAACAAATGGACAAAGCAGTATACAATGATTTTGATTCCACCACCAAAGTACTTAATAATTCATCTTCGTGAAATTGCTCACCTCAATATTTGTTCTTTGTTACGTTGTATTGACGAGGTTAAATTATGTTTGAGCAGTCACCGTATGATATAATATCCTTTAGTGAAACAATGCTCGATAATAGTGTACCTGATTGGTTGTATTTCTCTCAATGATTATTCATGATCAGGAAGGATAGAAACAGGAACGGTGGTGGAATAATAATTTAATTAAGAAAAACATTGTGTACAAGGTCAGAGAGATCTTTCAGACAGTGACCTTGAAATGCTTGTCCTTCAGATGAAAGGGAGAGACAAACACCATTTTGTAGTATGTGTGTGGTATAGACCCCCAAATACTAGTTCTTGTTTGTTCAATAAGTTAAACAATGTATTTGAAAAGATTGAATCAATGAATATGGACATTTTGCTTATGGGAGATTTGAATTGCGACGTGTAGTCAGAACCCGAATACATACACAAAACGTCTCTTAGAAATAACTCGGTAACTATCATTTGATCCAACTTATAGACAAACCAACAAGAATTACTCAGACTTCGTCCACGCTTATTGATCTTATATTTACATCTGATAAAGAACAAGACAGTTTTTTGACGTTGTACAAATTGGACTCAGTGATCATTTCATGGTAGTTGCAACCTGGGGTCGAGGTTAAACGTAAAATATCAAAGCATAAGGTATATTATTTCGCGTACTGTAAACAAAATGGACGTGGAAAGTTTTAAAGTTGATTTGTCTATGTAATCGTGGAGTGAGGTTTTCAAATGAATGATGCAGAAAAGGCATACGATATATGGATTTCAAAATTCAGAGTCAATTATTGATAATCATGCCCCCCCCCCCCCCCCCCTGAGAAAGAGAAGAATCAGGCCACCACAATGTTCTTGGATCACTAATGATATAAAGTTTTAATGAGAGAAAGAGACAAAATGTGAAAAGAAGGCGATGTCTTCGGGGTAGAGACGAAGCTTGGAACCAATACAAACAATTAAAAAAACAAAGTAACAATTACCATTGAGACAACTGAAGAAAGATTATGTAGAACACAGTATCACTGTTAATTCAGGCGATAGTGGTAAAATGTGGAAATCTTTAAGAAATATTATGCGACCAAATGTTCAGATTCTAGTGTTCACACGATTAAGGTTGACAATAGAGAGTTAAATGACTCTCAAGATTTGCAACGTCTTTTAATGAGTACTTCACAGGACTTGTTCGAGTACTAAAAAAGACAAATTCTAGCAAGGGAAATTTTAGAAAATTCATAAAAAACAAAACACAGTCAACATTCAAATTTTCACAAATTACGGAAACCGAGGTGCTTGTATTATAAATGATATCTCTTGTAATAAGCGACTGGTCTGGATGGCATTTCGCGTGGCTACTTAAAATCGCAGCTCCTTATTACTTTACCGATCACCATATTATCAATTTATCGTTGTGCACCAGGGTCAATACCCAAGAATGAAAGCGCTAAAATAATTCCCGTTTTTAAGAATGGCAGTATGACTGACAGAGCCAATTATCGCCCCATTTCTGTACTCCCCGTCCTTTCTAAAGTGATCGAAAAACTAGTGCACAAGCAAGCCATGAATTATCTCTTGTGAAAATCGTTTGCTGTTCAGTAAACAGTCAGGCTTTAGGAGATGCATTCAACCACCACTGCTTTATTGAATCTCACCGAGGACTTACTAAGTAGTATGGATAAAGGCCTTGTTACTGGATTTGTGGCGCTTGACCTTAAACGAGCTTTTGATACCGTGGACCATGGTATTTTGATTGAAAAATTAAGCTGGTATGGCTTCGATGAAGCAAGTGTCCTCTGGTTTACAAACTATCTTAATGGTAGAACGCAATGTACTTGTGTCAATGGGAGCTTCTCCCCACTGTCTCAAGTTGAATACGGGGTGCCACAAGGCTCCATTCTTGGGCCAATGTTATTTGTTTTGTTTATTAATGACATTCCAGAGTCAGTCAAACATTGTCAATGTCTCTATACGCTTGACGACACTTGCTTATATGTTTCATCCGTGATCCACGGTTATATTGAACAATGCATCAATAAAGATCTTAGATGGTAGCTTCTTGGCTTAGTGCAACAATCTTATTCTTAATGCTAGCAAATAGTCATTATAGGCTCTCGCAAAAGATACAACAATTTCATGACTCTGGGGTTAAATTTCATTTTGATGGTGAAAACCTGAAAGAAGTTTATGAATGTAAATATCTTGGGTAATTTTAGACCCAATCTAACATGGGGTTTACATGTTGAACATGTCCGCTAAAAAAATTCTCAAAAACCTGTTTCTTCTTCGTATGGCTAGACCATTCGTTAGTGAAAATGTTGCTAAAATGTTATACCATACTATCATACAGTCTCACTTAGATTATTGCTCACCAGTATGGAATAATGCCAGCAAACAATGTTTTAAATAAGATGCGTGTGTTACAGAAGAGAGCATTAAGGATCATTTTAGGTGTGATAATGATATACGTCGAGTGAATTATTTCAAAGATCAAATGTTGACCCCATAGATTTGCGTTGGATAAGAACGAAATGTTATATTGTTATTTAAAGCCACAAAAGTAGAAATATGCCACTTATTTATCCTCTCGTATTCAAATGAAGTCCAATCCCTACTTGTTACGTAATTATGATTGTCAGATATCCCTGCCAAAACAAATACGAATTTTTAAAACGCAGTTTTGTTTACGCAACTTCCAAAATAAGTCAACTTTTTACCACTTGAAACACGACAGATTTGCAACATTAACTCTTTCCTGCGTGAAATAAAAAAATATAACTTCCAATTTCAGTGACATAGCCATACTTTAGTTCAATTCATTGTTCAAATTTGATTATACTGTTTTTTCTTTTCTTTCTTCGTTCTCTTTTTTCTTTGTCCGTAATATCACGCGATGTTGTTTTCCTTCAATCTTGCCTCTTTTTTGCCAGTTTCTGTGCAATGGCTTACCCTGAATATATATTGATTTAATTTAACTTAATTCCATCCCATTTATAATTGTTCGGTAATATTATAATGTCAAAACTATCAATGCCATTTAAATTCTGCTAATTATATTATTTAATTGGTATTGAAATGATTGTGTAAAGATGTTTATTTTAAGCTTGTATATATGTTTTTTTTCTTTTTTTATGATCGTATTCTACTATTCTGTTTTATTCTTTGTATTTTATGTAATTGATTGTCATTTTTTATTGGACCCCTTTGAAAATCAGCATTTGTTGAAAGGGCTTCCAACCCGTGAGTGGAAATAAATAAATAAATAAAATAAATACCGCCTTTTTTGGAAAACATTCAATTGCGGAAGAAGAGCTATTCCAACTATTGGGCCAAAGTATTGACAAAAATAATTTCAGCGGTATCTGGATCTAAACATAGCTTACAAACTCTCTCTGACTGAAATTCTCACAAGACCTTTCTCACAAACCCTTTAATGTCAAATACAACTTCATTTTAAAGCCAAGTATAGGTTTGATAAATCGAGGAAGATGAAATGTTCTGCCATAGTGTTTTAGATTGACCTATATCATTTATCAATGCCCTGCAAATCACAAGCTCTGAAATGCTTCAATTTTGGGGGGTGCTCGAATTTTCGGCCATATAAAGAAATGAACACGGTCATAATCTCCTCGCTGATAATTTGGAAACCACCGTTTGTTACTTAATATATATACAAATTTTTGGTAAGCTCGATTTTGTGTTCTGATTTCTGTCATGACAACACTATAGTTTGTGAAATATTGATTTGTAAAAAGTTGTCTAATCGACCAAAACAATACTTGGAATTTAAAATTAATTTTAAAAAAGGAAAAGGATTTATTGAACATAACTTCACAGAGAATTGTCATGCGTCTCTACTCTTTGTATAAAACAATGAGACGTGAGAACAGAAATATCAAATCATTTCAGAAAGTACGTTTTCCAAACTCAAAACGCTTGAAATATTCCGCCTTAGACGTTCTACAGCGTGTCCTAGAAAAAAATGTCCCTCTCGTAAACAACCAAATAATTTCCAAAATCAAGTTTTATACTCAATTAAATTTACATATTTAGAAATCCCATTTAATTTTGTATCCTGTGAAAATTTCAAAGATCTCACTTTATTGGTTTTGAATACACAGGCTCTTATGTAACAGCAGTGCTTTCTGGCCCATTCCAAGTTTCCTAAATACATACTACAAACATACCATACATTATTCCATGCTTCACTTTTATAGCAATGACAGTGTTCTTGTTGTTATTAAGTAACTAAAGTCAAGTTCATTAACTTTTTAAAATAAAAACTAATCAAAATTCAGTTCCTCTGGTCATGTTTGCTTCACAGGGTTTGTTCCATTGATAGTTTGTCCTTCAATATCCAGCTTGTAAACCTTTATTGTTCTCCTGCACATCTTTCCACCTGATTTCCATTTAGGTTGATGCATTGATGTAGCACTGTAAACATGGACTGAAAAGCACTGCTGTTACATAATAAAATGTGTATTCAAAACCAATGAAGCGAGACCAATGAAATTTTCACAGAAGTTAGAAAATAAAATGGGCTTTCTAAATCTGAACACTAAATTCAGAATGATACTCTATTTTGGAATCAATTTAGCAGTTTATCAGAGGGACATTTTTTATTTTATTTTTTTTTGGGGGGGGACACGCTGTATATATCCAGTTTGGAATACGTATTTTTTAGATTTAATATGAGCCAGTAGATTATAACCCGCACTCATCCTGCTCATCCTGTTTATTGTCAAAATGTATATGGCTGACTTATTAACTGAAGTGTTCCACAGTACCGAATAACATCGTTAGTATATTGTGTAACAAAAATTGTTAATCCATGTGTAAAGAAAAAATATCCCCAACTTATGGTTATTATGGAGATTTCTGAGTATAATATCAATACAGAGCAATATTTTCTCTTTTCAATGATACCTCACTTGCATTACTGGTGCCATGCATAACCGAGTACATTGCTCTTGTAGAGAACAGTGTCAAATCACACCTTTTTATAAAAAAAAAATGGTCAATAGAAAAAAGACTGAAAACACTAATGACTGACTTCATGTTTTAAAGATGACAGGACTGTAATCTCGCATTTTGTGTACGTTTTTTCCAAAACTTGCCAAAAGTGTGACTTGACATTGTTCTCCTCAGGAGCAATGTACTCGGTCAAGCCTGACACCAGTGATGCGAGTGAGGCATCATTGGAAATAAAAACAAGTTGCTCTTTATGAATATAAGAGTTATAAAATAATCTCTCAAATAAAGAACGTTGGAACATTAATCTTCTAAGATCGGTTACCTTTTTTTACACACTGTATAATTACACTCATGCTCATAATTATGGAATATTTTGTTGATACTTAAGTTATTTCTCCTACATCGTCCAAAATTTTCAAGACATGTGTTAATTTCACAAAAACGCAGTATGTGAAGCAATTTTTGGATTTCATGAGATGACTAAAGTAAAAACTAGAATACGTTTGAGCGCAATAACATTTATTTTTTTTTAATCCACAAAAATCAAGAAAAAGTGTTAAATTAAAGTAATTAAAAAAACAACACAAAAAATTATGAATTTTGATCTGTCATTTATCATTAATTAACATCAGAATTGTCTGTTACAAGTCTAATAACGCGCGTAACCACCACGTGACTCAACAACAACAATACGCCATTTATAAACACAGGTTTCAGCGTCGACGTCGGACGCTACAAAATGCTCAGCATTACTGAAATACTTACATGTAGATTATAATTCACCTGGGGTGAGCAAATATTAATCCCAGATGTACCATTCACGGAAAAATGACAACTTCTAAAATGTATTCCATAATTATGAGCACGAGTATATGTACTCATTCACCAACGTATATTTTGACATGCTACTGGCAAATCCAGTGTTTGTTGAGTGGTTCGACAAACGTATAATGCTGTCTACGGTGAAGGAACTCTCGGAATTGTTTATACGAAGCTGATGACAAACCTGGATTACCTTTCTGATTTTTGTATCAATAATTCAAACACAATGGGAAAATAGATCAACCTGGATTTGTCAGAAAAACAACCCAATATGATTAATTCAGCCCATTGTTATTTTCAAAAATGATTCTCGTACTATAACGGCGGATAAGCTTTTCAAAGAAATAACAAATTAGTTTTTGCGAAAACACATCCAGCGCTGGAGAATGAAGAACTGTTTGTATACAATAAATTTGATAACGGTAATGGTGAAAGACGTTTTGTTGCTCCTTATTGTTTATATAAAAACGTTGGAATGGGTGCAAATAAGTATCGATGTTTACGTTAAGGTAAATCTTCGCGTCTCACAAAGAATATTAGATTTTCTTGGAAAAATAAATCAGTTTAGAATCAAAGTAGTTCATCGGTGAAGTAGTTAATCAACGTATTTTATAGACAGAGTGTACTTATAAACAGTGACCCTCTAAAATATCGCATAATCAAATACTATAAGGTCCAGATACTATAAAGCCGACATAATTTAGTATGTCATGTCAAACTTCATTGGTCTCGCTCCATTGTTTTCATTCCCCCCCCCCCTTTTTTTTCAACAGTATTCTTGTGATTGTTGTTGAAGAATTAATAAGTAAGTCCACTTGGGGACTACTTTTGAAGAAAATGAAAATTTGACAGGAGTTAAAAACTTAAATGAGCTTTCCATATCTGCACCTGATATAGAGAAGAGTTCTTGAATTCGGTAAATATCTCGCTATTTGAGAAGGACATTTGTATTAGGACCCGCTGTATGCACACATCAAGTTCTTTAAACCAAAACAAATAGGTCTCTAGACTCAAAACTATTGTGTTTGTTTGCAAACGTGCACAAATTATAGGCCACCCTATTTGAAAGGAACATTCAATGCATGCGGAGTACCTATACACACTACTGAACAAAACAGTCAGAATCAAATCGACTTTCAAATGAGAAGAAAAAAATTAAAGTTTGTAAATCAACATTTTGGGCCAAAGGTGCATAATATTTTTAAATTTAGAGAAAGAAACATATTTTCCAGAAATAAGTCTTTAATTAATGTGCACACTAATTCTATACTACATCAAATGATAATTGTATATAAACCAGAAATTGAAATTACTTTTTGTCGATATGAATAAATTTCCATAATTTCATAGTGCACATAAACATCTTAAAATTCTCCACAGAAATTGATTTTTTTATTGGATTTTTTTGTTCGTTTTGAATTCAATTGATTCATTAATCAAAATTATGTTCAAACGTGAGTTTTCAGATTATCATTTTCTTGTAAAACGTTTTTGAAGCGGCGTATCATGACATCACTGAAACTAATTTTACATAACTTCAAAATTCAGTGCAGTTCTCGGAAAATATCAGGGCTTTGAAATCAAGAAAACAATCTTCGATGATATCAATGAAAAATCTTTACTATAAAGTTCATATTAAGTTCAAATATTGTTCCGCGTACTCAAATAGTTTAACCTCTGAAGAAAGTGTGCCAAACGCGTAGCAATTTCTCACATTATTGAATAATCGCGTTATTAAAAGCTGTGAACTCATTCACTAAAAATAAATACACTTTAATTCAAGAAACAAACTTATGAGAAAAATGGCAAGAGTACACAGTTTTTACAATTTCCCAGGTATATTTCCGGGCATTTATACGCTTCGTCCCAAGCGACATATAGCTGCAGTCTATTAATAAACCAAAGTTCGTGTATAGGTTTTGACATCATAAAATTATAAGGTTGGCTGACGCACGAATCGCGAGTGAACTACCTTTTCTTTCGGTCAATAAACTGGCAACAGTAAAACACATACAGTGTATGTACACGGTTGATACGTTTTTTCAAGCCCCATGTACTTGGAAATTTCGTTGAGAGCTTGTCAAAAGCATTTTCAAACATGTTTTTCCTTTTTTATTCGGCTTATTACAAAATGGTCAAGCTTCGTGTTTTTTTCCGACATTTTGTTATTTCACTTGGAATTAATATCTCGTTGTTGTTTCAGTTTGCTTTTCTTACATTATTTATTTATGATCAGAAAGGAAAAAGGGCGAATGAAATAACAAGAAACGTAATTGTTATTATTTTGAATTAATTCATTTAGAAATTTTAATGATTTATTTACACAACATTGTATCTATTGTATTTTATTGAAATTCGGTTATGCTTGTCCTATATATCATTTTGTTATATTGTTTTATTTTATGTTTGGAAATGATAATAAATGAAATAATTAAATGAAATGAATGAAAGAAGAAGGATCTGAGGTTAATACGCATGTCATTTTTTTCATTAGGTGATTAAGGTTTAAACTTAATGCTATCTAACATTGTTTTGATTTCCAACAATCGACGAAATACTAAGTATACCAATGGGTATTACCTGTAATCACAAGTGTTTTAGATTTTAATATAATTTTAATGCATGTGTTAGGCTGTAAGCCTAAGCTTGATGTTAAATTTAAAACCGCAGTCTTTCTTTTTTTTTAAAGCCCATGTATCACAAAGACAAAAATGTCTTCATCAGAAAGAAAAAATGCTTTACAAAACCTTAGCTGTTAAATTTAATACAAGGGGTGTTTTTCCAATATGAATAAAATAAAATACAAAATGTTTGCGTACATGTACATGGGCGGCGATCCTGGCGGATGGGGGGACGTGTCCCCACCCTTCGATTTTTCTGGGGATTCCCCCCCCCCGATTTACAAAGCTTACTATTATTTTTGTTTTCAATTTTTCTCAATTTTGTTAGCATGTTTGATATTTTTTGTTATCTGCAAAACTTATTATTAAACATTATCAATGCAGGCGAAGGGGGATTTCAAAGTCATATTTTCCACTTTGTAACAAAACACGTATCCTCAGAGCGATTTTTACCCCTCACGAGGGTATTTTTATTTTGTCTTCCGTGTTTGCGTCCCCCACCCTTTGTCACAAGAAATCTCTGCTACTGTTTACATAGTGCTTACGCAAATGAACTGATCTAAGTGCTTTACAATAATTGTTTTAAATGTTAGTCAATGAAAGTCTTAAAAGCTATAAAATGAACTGTACATGTATACCAGGAGTGAAGTTCATTTCCATCAATCTTGGTGATCACTGTGTTATTAGAGTATTTTTTCGATGGTTGAGATAAGACTAAAGGTTTTGAAATTCGACACTATTTCGGGGATCTAGCCTATGTGGACAACATTTTGAGTTTTGCAGTGTGTCCATGTATATAGCACATCCCTCCTCGCCTAGAAACATATTGAAAGGGAAACAAGGTCGAAAATATACAGAAACGACATGCAGATTTGCTGGTGCAACAACTTAAAGTGATAGGCTAACATTGTGGAGCTACAATTTAACAAATTGTCAAATTTTTATATCTGAACTACATAGTAGTGTTCATATGGACAAATAAACAC
>JZLH01S0617888.1:13805-24513 GCA_001188425.1 Eucidaris tribuloides
ACCTAATTCAGGTTTATGATGGTAACGGCCTTTGGCAGCCACATACAAATCATGTCCAAACTATGTTCAAATGTACTGCTTAATCCCTAAAACTATTCTTCACTGTCAAAATTGTTGATGAGCTGAGGCTTGCAGACCATCTTAGGATTAACGCATGCCATTCTATAGTTGATTTTAAACAACAACTTACTTCAGTGAACTACTTTGCTAATTGAAAGACTAGTGTGCTATGTTTATTCATTAAGGCATGATGTGGAGTGTACTCTAGACATAGAAACAATACGAGAAGGAGGTGTACTCTGAGTATTGCATGTCTTCGGCAGAGATATCAAATGGTCTGTTTCTTCTCAGTAAAGTGTCGACTGTAGAAGCGTGTCCGCATGAGCAATTTGCCATAGCATACTCTGGTCGAGCTACGAGAACCAGCAAAGGGCAGACTTAAGTGCATTAATATACCTGCATACAACCAAAGGTCCTGACGACTCGGGTCACTCATCACCCACCAACCCAGATATAGCTCAATGTTGATTTTGATTGATTCAATAAGTCATTCAATTCAATAAAACCACTATATCCTTCATTATAGTTTACCCTTCAGGACCCAGTAAAGGACTAACATGCATGATTAAAAGGTATGTCATGACATACTGTAATATAAGGACTACAATGTATGTCATTACTGTTCGTTCGCCAGTCAAAACAATTTTATTTTTTTAGAAATGACGACACTCAATCAGCGAATAAAGAAGAAAAGAGTGAAGAAGGGTTTTCCCGTTGCAAGGGCGAGGGATGTGTATCTGGTAATTGAGAATGGGAAGAGCCAGTTGGATGAGGAACGGAGAGCGCAGAAGTTGAGACAGTGCTGAAGAGGGTTGCAGTAGCAAGAATGAGGATGCATAGGATGTTGCCGGAGGTGCGCGAGGGTCGAGAGGGCAGAGGCAATGACTCTCGGGGTGTGGACCGACAGTGACGGGAGGGTGGAGGCGTACAGGATTTGGTGATTTCGCAGAGGGCAAAGGGGGTGCAACAGATCTCAGCTCTTGAAAGATAAGATATAAACTTTAAAAAAAATTTATATGTGTTCATATTTTTTTGTTTCACTGCTTCATTAAAATTGTTCCATTGTTACTCGATATGGAAACTTACCTTCTTTTTATGTGAACACAGCATACAATTTAAAGTTGCGAAGATGTTTTAGTTTCATCAGACAATGTGCTCGAGAGCGAAATGAGTATTGTATACGACCACATTTCTGTATTTGTATAGGGCTTGCATGGGTTCCAATGGTAACCATAGAAGTGTGATCAAGACCAGAAGGTAAAGTCTTCATATGTCAGATTTTTATAGATCATAAAAGAAATATATAGTCCGCCTGCGGCGGTAAGGCAGGGGTGGAGCATCAAATATACGGCGAGAGATAATAGGGCGAGTCATAATACAAGTAATGATATAAATACGACACTAAATGGAGATATTGGTCGAAAAAAAGTGCCATGTGTATTATATGGGTACATGAAAAAGGCTGCATGCAATATTCATAAACTTGAAACCTCGAGAGATGAATAAAAAATAATTGAGGCAGTTTAATGATCAAAAAAGTTAACCCAATCAGAGATATTTTGAAGCAAAAAGACTAACCTTAAACATTATCACAGATAACACCGGTGCAGATAAATACAAATGCAGATTTAGTTCAATTATTATAATCAACAGAAACACAATTGCAAAATATATGGGAAACAGAAGTGCATTACTGCTATCTTCCATGAAACATACAGTGCTCAGTGATCATAATACGTGACAATTTATTATAAATTGACAGGGAAAATTATAGGGCGCGACAGGTATTTACATACCCCAAGGAGGTTCATAGTATTTTATATACTGTCTGAACCCACCCTCAGTGGTGCAACCTAGCCCTTTTCAATGTTCACACCCGCCTGCCGCCGCTCCGCCACTATTCAACCCCACAACTGCGAGAGCATTTGTCCACCATCAACAAAGCCTCTGTATGAAAATTACAGACGCCACCCCTACAATAACTGAACGTGTCCAGACATTAAAGTCAAAACCAGCACATCAGAAGGTATGCACCATTCAATACATTTAAGCAGTCAAGAATAAAGATCAAAGCAGTTTTCTCAAGTTTTATCGAGATTAATAAATGAGATCAGAATGATTTTACTCCATACCTAGAACTAATTGGATTTTCACCACACCCATGACTGAGCTAATGAAGCATAAACCACTATAAAAAAAAGGCGATGTACGCATTGTGACATAGTGGGGGTTCAAATCGACAGATGTGGAGCAATCTCAAGTATTTGATTAGTTCATATGAAGACAATAAATGTGTACCCTACCGATAATGGATTTACCCGCACAGCGTGATTAATACCTGCAACAAGGGAATAAACCATTACAAGATATGGGGGTGTGAAGGAGAAAGAAAGCAAGTGTTCTCTACCTGTTCTTTTGTAACTGTTTCCCAAGCATCTGAAGCACTTTTGAGATTCGACAGCTACCCCTTAGTTTTGCCCTTTTACCTTCTTTCTTTTCCTCTTTTACATGCAACATTTTTTACAAGATACAAAGCAACAGCAGAGTAGTATAAAGGCCACATACGATAGCTAATAGCGACGGTTGCCGCACGTTTGGAACTACGCAAATGTTGTGAAAAAATAAGAGAAAAATTTGTTTTCAAAAATAAAAAAAAGGGTACCGGTAACTGGATCATCCATTTTTGTTCATCGAATTTGTAAAATCTCTCTGTAGTATGCTATTTCATTAGTATGGAACTTGTTATAAGGTGCAAAATTACAAACCTTACAAGATAAGAAAACAAAAAAACAGAAATTATTTGCTACCAAGAGATTTTGAAAGTCTAAATGAATGAGATTCACTGTTAAATCAGCGGGTCCGTCCAATAGAACATTTTCAAATTCCTGAGACTTTCCAAATCAGAAAACGTAACTTTCGCATGACCATTTTAAAATGTTTAAGTGTGTAAAATACATCATGGAGCGACATCAGCAACACTAAGCAAGCTCGCCTGTCAGAAACCCAGTTTAAAATATCTTGAGATGAAAATAATTTCCCCTGATTTCGCCAAGGAATTGATGAGTTCACGGTGACTTTCTCTGAATTTTGTGTTTTTGGAAAAAGAACTTCCATTGCCCATGGACTTTTTCAGAAACTCCTCTGCACCAGTAGCCGAACATACATTGGTAAGTGACGATGAATATTAAATGATTTTTTGAGTACACTGGGCTCTCACAAAAATATAATACTAATATGCTAAAATATATAATCGCATACAGCAACAGTCAAAATTCTGATTTTTCTTTAAATCACTTACACACTATGAAAATATAGTTTCCGCCCGGTCATTTTCACACGTTTCATTCCATTTGGTTATCTCAGATCATTCAGTTTCAAGTGAAATAGAATGAACCTGTGATACAAATCATTCTGTTTCTTCGCACTGATATTCAATTTCATTTCAAAGCATTCGGTTCAATACTGAAGTCAAGATTAATAAGCCACACAACGTGTTTTCAATTTCATGTGGTTAACAGGTGTGGGTCTTTCACGCATTCATTTTCCAAAGAATGTGGCAATCGCTTATAAATGTGCTCATTTAATTTCGAAGTCACGATGAGGACAATGTACAATAGTGTACTTCCTGACGCAGCTGTGAAGTTCTGGTGTGGAGGAACAATTTGAAGTTAAGAATCTCAAGATTTGTAACAATTAGGTTATTAAAGTAAGAAGAATAAGGAATTCCAATTAATGGCGAATAGACGCCAATTCACAAAACGTATGCAAATTTATGGATCTTTCTTCCTTGGGGTCCTAGAAACAAGCTATTCGGCAAACGCTGTTGTATAATGAATACAATTTCAAAACCTGGAATCCAACTTGCATACATTTAGTTCTTGGCTATGTTGCAAGCATCGGGTAAGCTTCAGGTTGTTAGGAACACCATTGTTAAAAAGGTTTTAAAAAAATAGAACTTCTAAAGCAATAACAGATTACACGTAATGAAAAAGAAACTGTAAAATCGAGCGCAAGATAACCCTTGAACCAAACGGTTTGAAATTGAATAATGAATACCTGAATAACATGATGTTTTTCGAAAATGAAGAGCAAGTGTGTTTATGAAAAGCAAAACTGGCAACTTGAAACATCCAACTTGAAATTGAAAATTCAATTCGCGCGGATTCTCAAACGAGTTGAATTTTGACTATTGATTAAGTTTAAAATGAGTAAAAGTTGGCGAAATGCCGGGAAAAGACCTATATTTAATACCAGCCTAGAAAAGCAGTATAAAATTTTCCTTAAGTAACCCCTACATGTACATGTACTTATATTTAGAGGGACAATAGAACCTGTCACACGCTGAACCATTTCACAAGTTGTTTATTTTGAGAATTCAATATCAACAACCTAAGCTTATATACCTGCTAATAAGTACATTAGGCAAAGCTTACAAGAATTGATAAACTACGAGTAACTGCAACTTAGCGAGGAATCTTTGACACTATTTCATTGAATTTGTCTTCACGCTGTCGGCATCTTGTTAAAACCGCCCGACACTGTCGCCTGCTCCGCCCAATCACCCCGGGGCTGTCCGGTAAGGGGCTGCTCCCCCTCCTGGCCGCGGGCCGACTCCTCCGCTGTTCTGTGGTGGCGCCCCTCCGCTTGCTGGCCCGGTTCGGCGGGCCCCTCCATTAGATGCCTTAAGTATGATCGACGGCAACCATCACTCATCGTTGGACTGGATGGTTCGGTTTACTAATCAACATGTAATTAATGGTCTGTCGAGAACAAATAAATAGCTAATTAAATTATACACATTAATCACATTCTAGGCCCATTATATAAACATCGGCTCCACTGTACCAAACAAAAAGCAAATTTAAATGTTTTTTACTGCTTTTTGATTGAAGACTTTAAAAATCTTTGGGCTAAAGTCCGCACATATGCCAAATTGATTTGGCTTATGATATAATGTTGTATTCACATTTTGTAATAATTGTTGGCTGATTTTTGGCTTATAATATAATGTTGTATTCACATTTGTAATATTGTGTAACATTCAAATAGTATAAAGCACTAAAGATCAAGTATGTGCTTAAAGGTATTGGCTAACATTTACCACGAGTTAAAAGAATCTGAGCTACACGATTCCCCATGCTAGATTGTCTTGTGATAAGGTTAACAATGGCGCCTGAAAAAATTGTAATGTATCAAGAATGAGATTATTAGACGGCTGCTCTAAAAGAGTGAAAGATCGTAAGTTGATCGGCGATTCACGCTTGTCCATTTTCTCCCATGAGACTTATGTGTGTACACTAGGCTATTTAAAACTCGCCCCGAGTTTTTAATTGTTTTTCATCTCATAAACTTGCATTGGCAGTGTAACTTTAGCGAAACTTTTTCATTCTAGGTGTTTATTTGCATAAGAACACTACTATGTAGTTCAGATATCAAAATTTGACAATTTTTAAATTGGAGCTCCACAATGTTAACCTATCACTTTAAGCGGCTATACTAATATAAATATTGTATTGTAATTCATCCTACTACATAAATGTACAGTGTAGATGTATATCACATCATTATACATTAATCATATTATAACTAGAACAGTATGATGAATATATTGTATCATTCATAGCATATCATGAGAGGAGGTAGGATACATGGAATCATATCATATCATATCATAATCAATAGATCATATCATATCAATATCATATACATATATAATCAATATAATTATCATATCATACCAATATCATAATCATATACATGTATCATAACCTAGTGCCCAAAGTTTTCGCGCTTTGCGGATTTTCCAGCTAGAAATGGCGAAACGGGCCGGCTGTAGAAAGCGGAAGCAAGCGCAGTTTAAAAAAAAAAATGTAAAAATAAAGAACAAAACATCATAATGAGGAATTTGCAAGAAATTTTAGTAATTGTAATATAAGTCATACTCTTATTGGTTTCAAGATGCGTGCGTGATTTATCATTATTACCGCATGACAGAAGAGTCGCGAGTCTAGGAATTGCTGCAGGCCTCAGCGCGCGTCGAAACAGTAGGCAATCATTTTTAAGCTGTTTCCATGGCATTTGAAATAAGAAAAAGTCTTTTCTGAGTTTCAATGATTTAAAATGGTGGAAATTTAAGAAAGCAGAAGAAAGCAGAAGTTGAGTCTTGTAAAGCAGCAAGAAAGGCAGAATTTCACAATTTAGAAAGCAGAAAACTATTGGGACTAATCCATACCATGCACTGGTATCGATATGCATCGACATGTCAAATGTATATTTCACTCCCACCGCACGTCAAATTTCTATTTCCGTAATTATGGAAGAATCAGTATATGGGGCCAAAAATAAACTCTACGTAAAATATGGTGTTTTCATGTGTTAAGTAACTAAACAAATCAACGCAACTAAACATGTACGACAATCACTTTGTTTACTGCTCAGAAAGTTACGGAAATTACACACAAAACAAACACACAAAACAATTTTTCAAGCAATAAATAGCTACGTATGGTAGGCCTACATACAATTTACACACTGTTTGATACACACATACAACATTGTCACATGATGTCATAGAAACATTGGTAGTAATTAGCAAACAAACACAGATCTGAAAAATTATGTAAAATATTCGGATGCAAATGAATTCATAATTTATAATGGCTATAATCAGAGCTGATAAATGGTGGACATAAAATTTCACGATGACTAAGTGACATAATATTCGATAACTAACATGCCAATCAGACAATGTGCCGTTGTTATGTATGCCGAGAAACTGTGTAATGTAAGTTACCGAATGACCTCCAGATGTTTTGTATTGATCACACCGCACAGAATTTTATGCGTGAAATGGATGAAACAACTAAACCTGACACGTCGTAACAAATAAAATCAGGCCCTATTTGAGACAATGCATCAGCCATGAGTATTGACTCAGTTCTCAGTGTGTGAGATAGTACTAAATTATCCCCATCTCCACGCTAAATGTGAAATGTCCATGTATTAATGAATAAAACGGTAGACAGAAGACTAACAGAAATGAATCAGAACATTCGTACCTTACAATATGACTAACGTCATCTCAGTAATGCATCCACATAAAGAGCCACAATTATATGTATATCTCAATTACATCACTCCCGAGGTGATAATCCTTGAATCAGGGGGGGGGCTGACAAAATCTGTGCCAGTGAACGCAAATTGTTCAAATAAATGCGATAACGATTTGCATCCAGGTCAGCGATCAGCGAGAACGGATTATTTCCCTCGAAATCTTTCCATCTGATATGCTTGTACAGATGACATCTGTTGTTGTATGGGAAGGGTGGGTTTTTCTATGGAATGATATTTTAATCAGGCCGAGAGAAAAAATGCTAGTATGTTAATGCCTGAATTTCGACATTAAGTAAACCAAATTCCAGATAAACCCTTCCAGCCAGGAAATACACTCCAGCTGGTGTATCCATTGATATTTCTTTCCAACTGCAGTTTTGGTTAAAGAGGCATTTTTTGTTTCTTCCCAATCATATCACGTGCCCTTTAAAGGTAAAGAATCTCTTTTGCACCCACGCCGCAGAAGCATACAACAAAACATCACTGATGCCTTTAGGCTTTTTATGAAAGATGTGTCTTGTGGAATCATGTAGATCATAACTTATCTACAATTTAAAAAAAATGCACCCAATAATAACTGTCATGCATCAAGCCCACTGAACTGAGTCAGTTCTATTCCAGTGATCATGCATTAGTCTATGAATAATAACCTACATGATATATAATATTTTTCATGTTTATGAATGCATTAGTACATATTTGTAATATATATTATAAATAAATTTGACATATCATACATGATGAACAGACATGCAATTTAAGCCAAGGGTCTGAAAGAAGACTGCACTAGTAGTATACTTCAGTAAATATTTTTTGTCTCTATGATACTTTCATTCAATTCAAAATCTAACGGTCATTATTTAAAACCAAACTAAGTTTCTAGGTCACTTTGTTAAAGATTTTCAAACGGTATTTTCTTCTACAAGTACACTTGTGTATTAAAACAATGTTAATTTTTAGGCATGCAATTTAAGAGATGCCCTGCCTTTAAAAAAACAATGAACCAACCCTGTACTTTTTTATCTTTATGTTTTCATTAATATTTTCTGTCTTTTGGAATACAAAAACATGAAACTTGATATAAAAAACAAAGAACATTTTCCTTGATCATGACTAGCTGCTAATAGAGGGTGATGTGTACATGTAATGTTATGACAAGTAAACTCATGATAAGCCAGTCTGACCCCATCTTTTGGTATGTAAACAGCTGAACAGATGATCGATCAAGTAGATTCTAGACAATACACAGGCCCAGGACATTTGACATGCTAGAGAAAAACATAGTACATAATAGACATGTTTGTTTTTGAGAATGTGACATGTGCCATAAGCTGGGTAGGTGGGAGGTAGGGGGGGGGGCGTTCTAGAGCACAAGAAATGATGATGCAATAACCCAGGTTCACAGCTGTTCCTGAACTAAAGGCAATGAAGATTTTCATCTTTTGTTCTACTATTGGAAGCCCCCCACGCTATGCAGGACAAACCATGTCTCATTCTAAAAATGGAACGGGCTCTATACATGGAGTATGTTAAAAACAAGGTTGTCTATCCTTGTACAGCCAACTAGTTACCTGCTTGCACAGCACACAACAAGAATCTTAGCTGTCAGTGTTGGTTACATGATACCACAACTGGGGCATCATAGCCTTAGGGTGTTACAGTATCAGATATTAGTGTGTTATCTCTTAAGCACACTGAGAGTTACAGTGTACATGGGACAGTACATCTACTGCAGATAACTCTGTTTTCTTACCTTTACAAATTCTATTTTTATGTTTCTTTAAAATGCACTGCTTTTTCTGCTTATTTAAAAGGTTGTGTATAATTATTTACCCTGTATGATATCAATATGATGATAGGAGTTGTATTTTATGACGTGAGGAGGGGAACATCACCATCATTATCTATTCATCATTTTCATGTACATGTAAGCCATGTACCTTGCTGTGTCAGAGTACAGTGTCTATACAATTGGAACACGCTAGCCTTTTGGGTATACATGTACATGTATCAGAAAATCTGACATGTGAATCAAGATGTATACAACATGTACATCTTCAGCTGATATGGATAGACTGAACCATCATCATCAGTATCATCATCATCAATACCATCATCATTACAATATCATCACATCATCATCATTATCATCATCATCATCACCACCACAACCATCATCATTACTTTATCATCATCATCATAATCATCATCACAACCATCATTATCGTCATCACATCATCATCACCATCACCACTGTCTTCATCATCACCATTAACATCATCATCATCATCATCATCACTAATTCATCATTTTCATATACCTCGCTGTGTCAAACTAGGCTCTACATAACTGGGGCACGAAAGCCTTGGGGGTGTTATCAGAAATTATGTTATCTGACTTCTGAATCAAGATGTATGCAACAAGTACATCTTCAGCTGATATGAATGAACTGAAACATCATCAGTATCATCATCCACCACCATCGTCATCATGATCATCACCATCTTAATCATCATGATCATCACCATCATCATCATGATCATCACCATCATCATCATCAAGATCATCACCATGATCATGATCATCACCATCATCACCATGATCATCACCATCATCACCATGATCATGATGATGATGATCATCATCATCATCATCAATTCAATTCAATTTCAATTTCAATTCAATTCATTTTATTCATTATTCAACACATTTAAAAAAAATAACATTCAAATATTAAAAGACATATATAAGGATTTACACAAACATATTACAAACACACAGTTATTCTAAAATGATAGTTGTATAATAAAAAGGAATCTAAGTAAAAGCAAATAAATGCTTGAAAGAAAAAAAGATTCCCTTTAATGATTGTCTGAACCAAACCAATCACCCCCCCCCCAAAAAAAACCCAAACAAACATATTTTCAATTTTTCATGTACCTTGCTGTGTCAGAGTACAGTGTACATGTACATGTAGGTTCTACACAAGTGTAGCACACTAGCCTTGGGGGTATTATCAGAAAATTTAACATGTGAATCAAGATAGTACATGTACATCTTCAGCTGATATGAATGGACTGTACCCCCATTGCTGGCAGCTACATGTTGTTGACCACATCTCCTGTAACCCAGTGAGCTGTTTCCGGGGTTGGGGGGGGGGGGGGTTGGATGAGAGGATTAACTAGTGGTCATGTAGGGTGAGACTTAAACATGAACACTGTACTGTGATATGAATGTGTAGAGACTGTGATTTTCCATTTTGGAAAAAAAATGGACTTTTCCGTTTCTGAAAACCTGTAATTTCATTTCAACTTGATCTAAAAATGGAAATTCCATTTTGTCATAGAAAATGTACACAGCAAAAACATCAATTCCATTTTACAAAGGTGAATTTTATGAATTTTCACATGAAAAGTAAAGAACCAAAGTAGATTTTCCATTTCAGTTTACAGGTAAAGGGAAAATCACTGTCCCTAAATGTGATTTCAAATTCAATCCCCAGGCAAATTTATTGTACATGACAAGGTTCAAGCTT
>JZLH01S0617890.1:8765-20926 GCA_001188425.1 Eucidaris tribuloides
GAATGCTTGAATCAGAGTTCGTTGCACTCGTAGTCAGTGACTTCGCGGCTCTGATCCTCACGACTTTGAGCTCCGGCCAATTTTCTGACTTAGCGACTAAGACTGACTTGAGAAATGACTTGCGACTGACTTGAGAAAAAAAAATACTCTGGTTACAAACACTGTTAATACAAATGTACATGTATGCATGATATGAGTGAGGTATTTTTTGCTTTGTGTTTATAGATTTTTTTACAAATTCTTTATTCTTGTCCATATGCACCATCTAGATGTCTTTCTTTATTCAATGGCCATTGAATTAATGTTTTCTCATCTGCAGCAAAGACTGTGCGGATTGGTTTATTTGGGCGCACAATTTTTTGATGATGCTGACTTGGTGACTTGACTTGCGAGTGGAACATGACTTGCTGACTTAACTTGCACCTGTGAAAACGTATGGAGCTTGCCAACTTGACTTGACTTGTGGGCAGATGACTTCGTGACTTTGACTTGGACTTGAGGAAACAACGGATTGGTTACAACCACTGCCTTGGAATCCCAGCTGTGACATGCACTTAGCTTGTACTATGTTGGGTCAAGCCTCAGATTAAGTTTCAGCGTAGTTTAAGGGGCCACTCTCGCCTCTCATTGAGTATGCATATGATTAGTAACTGGTCGTATTTACATCATTTACGGAAAAGTACACTGAATATATGCTAGTTTTATAATCACATTTGATTCCATTTTAAATCTGCCTATATAGCATAGTAAAGCAATATGTATTTATCAGTATGTGATGGCATTTATGTGTATAATAGTAATGTTCCATTTAGTATTGATATACACGAGGGCATCTGATATTAAGCTATGCCAGTACAATTTATTTCCCTATTAGCATCATTGTTAAAAGAATCAATTTTTACGATGTAATGCACCTGTTACAACATTTGGAAGCTGGTGCGAATATATGTCTCCTGGATATGTGGATTAAGGTTGTTAACCCTTTTATCATCTCAAACCATGTTGAAGAACAAAGGCATTATCGAGTCATTTTCAAATTATTTCTTGTTTTAGTGTCAACTCCATATCAGCTGCAGTATTCCACACATACATCCATGGATTAGAGACACTATCATATTGTCACACAACCGTTGGAGTGGGCTACCAATCCCGCCTTGGCAAAAAAAAAAGTAAGACAAAATAGAAATAGTAACCTTTACTATTATAACAATATTATTAACACTCTTAATCAATAATAGTGAAGTTAACAAACAAATTATTTAACAAAATATCTTAATTTTAGAAGAGTAATGTCCAAAAAAACAAAAGAATATATATAGACAAATATAAAAGTATAAAAATATCTTATGTAAAGAAAATAAGAAATAAAACAATAAAATAAGAAAAATTGTACACACGTAACATTATATGAGAAACTTAAATATAGTAATATTAACACTTTAGTAATTAAAACTGAAATAATCGTATCTGCGATCGCGATTGTACTTTTTGTATATTAATAGAGATAATAACAACAGGTCACTATTTAGAGGCACACATATTGGGCCAGCAACCAAGTAAAGAGTTAAATCATCTGGTCACTGCGACCAATTGGTATTAGTTTACTGGAGTTTCCAATCACTGGAATAAATAAGTTAACACCCATAGCTGACAAGCTCCCATGATCGCACCCGCTCTTCGCTCTCATCGCTCGTTTTTTTTTAGGGGTGCATTCATTATTGTTGATACCTCTGCTCCTTTCCAACTATCGGGAGGTAGAAAAAGACTTTCAATGATCAAACGTGGTGAATGAAATGTGTGTTTAAAATGCATTTAAATGATGGCTACTAACAGGTGTGAATACTTTTGCTTTATAAAGAATAAAGTGGCTATAATCTTGTCACTGTTATGCTGTCTGAAGTGCTCATGAAAGGAATGATATTGCATTCTTTATACTCGCGGTCTTCATATCTGACTGAGAGTTTGAGTAAACTTGAGCAGCGTTTCCATTTGGTTGAAGAGAGGATTTTTATTTCAGATCATTTTTCTTTGACCCTTGTATATAGATCAATACTGATCGTCCTGAATTTTAAATTGACATGGTAAAATTTTAATACAAACATCAGCCACAGAGATACAGATTTTGATTTGTTGTAACAACAGTCGATCTCAATGCAAATTCATAACGAACCTTGTATTAAATATTATCCCCCATTCTAAATTCCATTAAGCTTAAAAATGGTCAAAACATAATATTACAACAATCTACAGAAGTATTCATTCAGTGTACAACATAACAATGGCACAAACTGAAGTATTTTGAAACAAAATGCAAGTGGATTTATTGAAATAAATTGAATTCATGCTACTTTTGAGCCCTGAAAAAAGTTTAAAATAATACTTTTGCTGCTGAAATCATGGTACATATATGGTAAATATGGATTTAACAGAATTTTGTAATATGCCTGTGTAACTGATGTTTTATGATTGCGTTGCTTTATTTTATTTGTATTTTTTTTGTTGCATTCAATGCACGTAATGTCCAGGAGGGACCAAAGAAGGAGTAATTTATTTGTTTGTATCAAAAGAGAAATACCTTCAGTTTATTTTTCCCATTTTGTTCATGCAATGTACATTTTGCACAAGATGTAATGTATATAATATTTATGATCATAACAATATATGTTATCAGTGCAATAGTTGAGAAGAAAGTTCTATTCATGATGAAATTGTGTTTTCTTTGTTTAATAAAGACCAAATTGAATATCTGGTATGGTGTTTTGTGAATAAGTTGTCTTCCATTTACATGAGTTTGTTGCTGTCACAGGATGTAATAGTATACTAGTATTTTGTGTGTTGAGTGTGTGTGTGTGTGTGTCTGTCTGTGTGTGCATGCACATCAGTGCATATACATGTATATGTTTTTGTGCATATATGTATGTGTGTGTGTGTTTGTGTAGTGCATGTGTATGTGTGTGTGTGTGTGTGTGTGTGTGTGTGTGTGTGTGTGTGTGTGTGTGTGTGTGTGTGTGTGTGTGTGTGTGTGTGTGTGTGTGTGTGTGTGTGTGTGTGTGTGTGTGTGTAATTGCTTTTATGGATGGTTTGTGAATTCTTCTAAGCACAGTAAATTTATAGACCTTTCCTTTGGCTAATTAATTCCATTTCCATACAGATCAATTATAACATGATTAAGATTTAAAAAAAAACAAGACACATGAACCAAATTCTTGTGGATAATTTTGCATTTAACCCCCCCCCCCCCCAACCCACCAAAAAAGAGGTTCATGCAGGGTGTGAGATGTACTGGACTCAGTACAAGCCTGTTATTCCCTATGGGTTTAAATATATTTGCAAATCAGCATTTTGACCTATAGGCCTACATAATCATTTAGCCTATATACTGCCAATGCTTATACTAAATGTATTCAGCTCATACCCTTTGATTCATATATTTGCTGTTATGTTATGTTTTTATATGTTAGCAATGTTGATATGGCAATACATGGAACTATAAAAATTTTGTATACAAGTATATAATGTACATTATACATGATTACAGTAAATCAATCAACACATTAGTACTCTACCTGCCTTCTCTCTTCTACCTCCATGCTTTATACCATTATGGCCCCTGCAAACCAATTATAGTTTACTCCTTAATAAACTCCCAGTTATACATAATGATGATGATGATGATGATAATAATAATAATAATGATAATACTAATGATAATAACAATAACAAAACAAGAAGAAGGAGGAGGAGGGGGATATAAGATGAAGTGAATATAGATAGCTTGAGCTGACATTTTTTCCACATAACAAACATGAATCATTTTGTTTTATCATGACTATAAAATGCAATATGTGTTATTATTTCTCAATATTTGACAAAATATTTTTGAGTACACGGCCGACATGTACCAAATTCCATTTAAAGTTACCAAGTTCATGGACAAAATAATTCCGGAGATCTCTCTCTTTTACGAAATTATAGTCTTGTTTCCATTCATTGTAACAATAAACGGTTAAACACACAAGTGCATATGCGTGAATATAGCGAAAGGAAGGCGTATACCCTTTGTAAACGACTGGCTGTAAAGTCTCATGATCCCTATGTGACGCAGAGACAGCGCGCCGCCGCGCGACAAGGCAGTACACAGTGAATATCCGCAACAACCGGGGAATGTATGTTGTGTCTGGGTGAAGATTTACCGATCTGTTTTCCGCTTTTATCCTTATTAAATAACCCGAATTTTATTTTTGTCAGTCCGTAGCATAAGTCGGCTATACAAATTCGGGACAACTTCTTTTTAAATCGCGGAGATGGAACAGAAACCCAGTGTGCCCAAAGATCGGGTACGTCCGTGTAGTCGGAAAAGCACAGGCAATGCCGCTGTCAATACGCCTTCTAATACGAGCTCGAGTAGTAGCAAAACATCGTCAGAAAATGCAGACTGTTCAGCACAGAGGCCCCGCAAACGTGCAAGAATGTGTAAATCGTCGAAGAACGTCTTTGTCGGCGTTAGAAATTCCCAGTATGGCAGACGTCCGGTCAAATCTGCAACAGAGGTTGGTCGGAGTAACCGTCAATTTGTCTAATCATTATTTTGCCTTTGCTGTTTGGTTTGTTTGCCTGTTCACTGCTGCTGTTGACTGTGTGTGAGTGTTGTCTTGATCATGACATGAACTTGAAGTTTTGACAGTGTGACGTGACTGCGACAGTACCTTCATATAACTTTACATTTTCATTGGGAAGCAGATTACAAATAGTAATTTCTGTAAAATTGAATATACAAGGTTGGAGCCTAGCGTCTTATAAATGAAATTAAAGAAAATTATGCAGATTCTAGTCTACACTTGGACGAAGACAAGACTTAGTCTTGGGCATTGAGATAGGGTTTTAGGGGACTAAATTATTTCATGTTGTATGTGCGGTTTATTCCGTCAACACATCTACTGACAGAATGAACTGCACACGCTTAAGTTAGCAACATAAAATAGTTTAGTTAGACCCGTAAAAGTAACCCAGCATTAGCCTACATAGATTTAAATAGACTAACAGTGCGATTGCTTCATCCAGTGGCTGTGTCGTTGTTGAATATTCTAAGGTAATCTCATTTAGCGTCATCGTTCATTGATTCTCCTGAAATCAGATTTATTCTTGGAAGAATAGAAGCTTTCCAAGTAGCATAGGTTCAGAAATCAGTACTTGTGTAGGTTGCTTTTAAATTAAAATGTAATTTTTTCCAAGATATACACTGTAGATCTATTGTAATACAGTCTTACAGATAAGGTCACAATGGTAGTGTCTCCCCCCCACCCCCCTCAGCCCCTTGTAAATGCTACAATTCTGTGGTTTAAGTGTGGAGACCATACAAATTTAAGAGCATAAATGCCATGAAGTGGCTATCTGTAACAACATGAACATTCTCCATGTTGATCAATTTTTATGTTTGACTTTTCTTGCTCACAGCTGCCACGGGAAATACTCGGGACATGTGAAAGCCGTCTTGGTCTTCAGACACCCACGAATATTCCTACCGTCACCGCCGAACTATCTGATGCAGCGAGACAACTCCTATCACCGAAGGCACAGATGCAACACTACTATGCATGTCTGAAGTTGTTAAAGGTATCAAGAAAGCTCACTATTTTAGAAACAGAACTGAAGTATTGAGAAGAATACAGTCAACTTTGCTCAAGTTGAATCTGTGACTCCACTCCTGTGCATGCCCTGCTCAGTAAAATACAGGTTCATTCAGAAGCAGTGATCGGGAGTTACAGGTCGACGCCTTCTTCCTGTACCAGATGATGATGATGATGATGATGGGACCCCATAAATCACTTAACCTTCTAACGAGACAAAATTCAAGTTACAGTTTGTGTACAATTTTATGTTAGAGATGAAGATAAAAGGAAATGGAGGTGAAGTATCATGACTGTACCAATGTAGGGGAAAATGAGAAAGGCAGAGAGGGAATGGGAAATTTATGACGTCTTTTCGGTCAAGCTGACAAGAAGAGATCAAAAAGATCAATCCATTACAACCATGAAGAATTACAGTTGTGGTCACATTGATGGTGTAAGCAATTAACACGTTTGGTCCTATTGGGACTTCGAAATATATTTGAGATTTGGAGTTACAAATTTGACTTAAAAGACAAACTTCCTAGTGAAAAAAACACAGAGCAAATTGGGTCTATCTGAGATAGGCGATAATTTGAATTGTGCATAGTTGAGTTCTGCAAATTCATCTGTATATCACTCCCGAGCAGTTGTTTGTTGGTCGTTCTGCAGAGTTTAGGCGCTGGAAATAATGTTGTGGCTTCAAAGGTAGTTCTAAAGTTTTTTGGGAATTTACTAATGATAGAAAATGTTTCATGATGCCAACTATCAATAGGAAGTATTCAAATGGAAATGTCATTGAAGTGGCTATGTCGGTAAAGTGCTTTTCCTGTTTCTGTTTCTATTTCTGCTGTGTTGGTATACTCAGAATAAACTGCACTTCACCAACATTTGGAGTAGTATGGTAGTGAATGTGCTGTGGCAAGACAGGTGTTTCACATTTGAAGTCTCTGCTTGAAGACTGCACTAGAGGAAGACATAACCGTTTCTCCTTAAGGAGGATCCATTCTGCCGCTGTCCTGGTGGAAGGAGTACTTGTGCACGTCTTTCTTGATCAGTACCCTCTGGATTCTTTTGATGTTCCTTCTAGTTGATCTGCCCCCCTTGTTGAATTGATATGTACATGTATGTGCCAGCCTTGATTCCCACTTCACCATTCATGATTTTGTACACGACTTGGAAGTCTAGCATCCCTCCTCCTCTTCTCAAGATTGTCCCACTTCAATTTTTTGATCATTTGGGAAATGCTACTTTGTTGTCTAGTCATTCATGCGGAATCTAGTGGCCCTCCATTAAACAGATTTGATGAGAAGGATGCCCCCTTTATGGCACGGGTCCCATGAACTACTGACATACTCCATGATGGGTCTGACCAGGGATTTTCATCTAAAAACAGTAACTGCTACTAGTACTAGTACTAGTACTGTCACTCCTGCTACTTCTACTACTGTGACTGTTGCTACTTTTACTTCAGCTAAGTGTACTACTTCTATTATTATTACTAGTATGACTACTACAACTACTAATACTACAACTACATAGTAAACTGTTCTGTTGTGGAAATTGAGTGGTACAGAATTTCATCACATGTCCATGTGTTTTATTTCAGAGTATTTCCCCCTTATACCTTTAAAAGTTGCTGTGAGGAATGGGTTTTGTTTTATTGCTCTGTTAACCTGGAAAAATAACATGATCATCTTCTCTTTACAGGGTTTTACTTTACTAGAGCTTATGATTACTTTAGATGATGATAATAATAAGCGTTAAATGCGACTCTTTAGGAACAGTAAGTCCTTGTAATATTATCATCAGTATTTGTATTGTTTCCATATTCTCTCATACCTTGATTACCAGTTCTTGTTTTAAAAAACTCATCTTATGTGTCTTACGTGTGTTATATTCTCATTCTCATATTAGAAAATCACACAAAAGTTAATAATGGAGTCAACAATAGAATATCCAATTGGCAGTGGAAAGTTTCGAGATTCTAAGACTATCAATGCAGAGATGTTCTTCCTCTTTGGTGGTGTTGAGGTAAGCAATTAAATTCTATGCTTGCATCAGCTCTTTTTTTTTTTTTTTACAAAGATGAGGAGGCACAATGTTTGTGCAAGTGGCTACAGTGGGCATCTTCCAGTGATGCCACATATCTTGAAATTTCTGTACTTCCAGATTTTTAGGAAAGATGGAAATTTCTTGGATTTTTCGGAAATTTCTGGATTTACTGATTTGTTTCTAAAAAGAGGAAAAGCTCTCAAGTGTAATCTTTAGAAATTTGTATTTTGTTTTTCCCAATTCCTTTTGGTTGTGAAGGCATTGTAACATAATTTGGGGGCCTGTCCGGGAGCAATTAGCTTAAATATACTTTGCGTATTTCGCAGGCTTGGTTGATATGCTCTCTTGTACATGATTTCAGGAAATTTGGAATGCTTCCTGTAGCATCTCTGATCTTCCTTCTTGAGTATTGAAGGGAAGATGCTATCCTCTTCCAGTTCAAGTAGTCTGCTTTTCTGTTTTACTTAATTCCAGTTGAAGTCAGTGAAATGACCACTTGAAACTTTTCAGATGTTAGAAGTTAGAAATTAGAACTACCCCTCTTAGAGCCAGCTAGACCCAGACCTGGTAGTTTTCTGCAAGGTAACTCTTTGCAGCAATATGATTATGATGAATTATTTTGCATTTAAAATTTAATGCCAACTACACATATGCGTGTGCATGTTAAACAGTAGGGATAATTTCGTTTCCAGCTTGCAAAGTTGATGTATGGCAATGTCCTTGAAAATCATAAAAAAAATCTTTTATGTTAGTTTCATTATTCCACAAGGCAGCATCATTTTTGTGGCTATTCTCATCAATACAAAAAGGGAGGATTTTAGGAAGCATTTGAGTCCTAATATTGCAGGTGATACACGTGCATGTGTGACCGTGCATTGCATTGCATGTACCCTCCATTGGAATTGAGCCAATCAAACCATGTTGGCAATTGAAATCAATGGTGATTTAAATTACTAATTTATGATATTTTTGACAAAATCTGTGATTTCAATCAAATTAATCTATTTACTGATTTAAATCACAATTTAAATCATGATTAAAATCATGATTTAGATCACCCCTTCAAAAAAAAATACAAAAAATTGCCAACCTTGTAACTAATCAAATGAGATGTAGAGGTTGTCTGAGGCCAACTGGAATGCATCATGTGTTGTCGTGGCGATGACCTTTAACCCGTCAATCTCTCTTCCTTGTCCAATCAGGTGACAGTTGACCTGCTGCTTCAACCTCACTTCTACAAGGCTTTCAGCAAGACAACACCCACAGCTGCAGGGGCAGCATCCAGTGAGCATCCGCCAGAAGGATTGGATTGGACAGATCCCCCATCGCCAGTACCGAGGATGATCGAACGCTTTTACCCACAACGAGTGGCAGCTCAGTCAGCAGTTCCAGGTACAGCTTGTATTGAAACCCATATTTCATTTTTTTGTCTCAGCCACCCTAAGAGAAGGCGACACTAAGGGATCCAAATGACGTCCATCCACGGTCCGTCTGTCGTCTGTCCTTTGTCCGTCGCAATTGTTAAAAGTTTACCTCCAAGACTCTCTCTTAAGACAAATAACTTTGCAACTGTCACTCCTTTTTCAACCAAACTTGGGTTGTAGATGCACTTGGGGGACCTTCATTTTATGGTCCTGTTGGAGGTTACATGTAAGGTCAAAGGTCATTTGAGGTCATATGTTTAAGGTTGCAACCATTGTTCCCCTTTCAACCAAACTTGGGTCATAGATACACTATGGGAACCTTTGTGTTATAGTGTTGTCAGAGGTCATATGGTATTGTCAAAGGTCATTTTAGGTCAAATGTTAGAGTTTACTTGCAATACACTCTTGTGACACCAAACTTGGGTTAGGGATGTACTTGGGAAATGGAAAACCTTTGTGTAATTTAGTCACAGGTGGACAAGACACAATCTGGCTGTTGCCTTGTTTTAACAAAGACACTTGCAAACATCATACATGGCAACTGTCAAATAACTGAGAATGATAACATAGCCGTCTTGCATACTTGTCATCTGAAAAATATGCAAAATTTCAAATTGCTAAATTGTGACCGTATTACTATTCGATACAAAGAGAGAAATTAGACAGTTATATTGCCGTCTAATATCACTTATTGTCTCGCCCACCGAAGGTGACGGCGAGACTAAGGGATCCAAATGGCGTCCATCCGTCCGTTCGGCTGTCCGTCCGTCTGTCCGTCCGGCGTCCGTCACATATGTTAAAGTTTACCTGCAAGACTCTCTTAGGACACCTAACTTGGCAACTGTAGGTCCAATGGCAACCAAACTTGGGTGATAGATGCACATGGGGTACCCGCATGTTGTGGTGCTGTCGAAGGTCACATGGTGATGTCAAAGGTCATTTTGAGGTCAACGTTAAAGTTTACCTGCAAGACTCTCTTATGACACATAACTTGCAAACCGTTGGTCCTATGGCGACCAAACTTGGGTGATTGATGCACATAGCGTACCCGTATGTTGTGGTGCTGTCGAAGGTCACATGGTGAGGTCAATGGTCATTTGAGGTCAAACGTGGGTTAGGGATGTACTTGGGGAAATTTACCTTTGTGATATTTAGTCGTGGGTGGGCGAGACACAATCTTGCTATTGCCTTGTTTTGTAATAATGTTGAAAGTTTGCTTTCAACTTTTCTCCCCGTTTTGTCTTTGCAGCTGCAGATACACAGAGGATACTCAGGCATAAAATAGCGTACAATGCAATGGACCTGCTCCACTACATGTGTCAAAATGTGAGTTTGATTTATTTCTTTACATTTATTTTTAGTTTTGACAATTCAGACCTTTTGATACAATGCTCAGAACTTGGTCTTATCCAAATTGGTCCAGTGTCAATGAGAGAAGTTACAGAGCTTAGTATTGAGTGTTACTCTGTCAAAGAGTGGGGTACTTGTTCATGTGACAATATTTATCCCGTTATCAGATGTGGGTGAAACCCTGAAAACTGAGGGTCTTATAGACCAAGGGTCCAAGACCAATTTTCATAAACAGTAAGGGTTACGTGAGGGTCCGATAAAATGACCACCAAAAGGGTTTGGTAGACCGATTTTCAAAAAAGAGTCCGATAGACCAATTACCGGCAAGATTCGTATCGACCAAGTGACTGATAGACCATTTATTGAAAAGGATCCGATTCACCGTTGGACCATTTTTGTCAATTGGTCTAACAGACCTTTTTTGATAATTTAATCTTTCGGACCCTTTTTGATATTTGATCTATCGGACCCATTCGATTATCGGTTTATCGGACCTTTGGTCTATCATATCGTCAGTCTATCAAGCGCGCAGTCAGTGCCTCAGTCTAATTGACCTTCAATATATCGGAGCCTTTTCGATAATTGAGACTGTCGGACCCTTGGTTTGTCGGACCCTCGAGCTATCAGACTGTAACCATCAGACATATATTAAATCCAAATTTGTTTAATTTCTGCTCACTTAGAATAAGCAATTTAATTTTCTTCTTTGATGACTTTTCTTTCCAGATGGGAACAGATATAGCCACACCCCTTTCAGACCACGATGATCTCATCGTTTATCTCTTCACTCTCCTTGGTGAGAAGCAGTGCTTCCTCAAGGCTGCGACATTAATCGAGGATATCCTAGGAGTTCGCACGGACATGTTCAAATTAGATGAAATATGTAAGTTAAAGTTTTCCAAAATTTGGACTAACATGTTATGAAATCAAGCTTGTTGAACTAACATCATTAAAAGACAATGATGTGTGTGGGAGTTCTTGAAAATTGATCAAGAACCAAATGAGTTGAAACATATACTAATGTATACGCTAGCTGAAGTACACTATCAACACAAAAGCTTTTTAAATACAATGTATTCCACACTTTACCAGGGAGATGAAACAATTGCAAACGTGAAACAATTCGGTCTAAATCCAACTTTATATTCCCAGTGTTTGTGCCAAGCCATTGTGGGTATTCATTCTTAGAAAAATGCATGACAGGGATGCTTAGGGTCTCTTCTTGAAAACAGTGTCTTTATTTTCAGTCAAAATCAAGAATTGAGGGAGAAATGCAAAAGAGCTAGATGCATGTTTTTTATGCCTCCGCAACGAAGTTGCCGGAGGCATCATGTTTTCGGGTTGTCCGTCAGTCCGTCCGTTACCGGATCTCGTTACCGCGATAACTTGAGAACCCTCAATCGGATTTTGATGTAACTGGGACCAAGTATGAAATATGAGCCACCAATGAACTGATTAGATTTTGGAGCTGAAAGGTCAAAGGTCAAAGGTCACCGGGCCTTAAATATATCTGATTTGGGCTCGTTACCGCGATAACTTGAGAGCGGCTGGTCGGATTGTCATGTAACTTGGGTGAAGTATGTATTATGAGGCACCAATGAACTGATTAGATTTTGGAGCTCAAAGGTCAAAGGTCAAAGGTCACCGGGCCTAAAATATATGTCTGATTTGGGCTCGTTACTATGATAACTTGAGAACTGCCAGTCAGATTTTTATGTTACTTGGG
>JZLH01S0617895.1:1466-11823 GCA_001188425.1 Eucidaris tribuloides
TGTGTGTGTGTCGTTGGCGCTTAGTGACGGTGGGTTCGTTATATATTCTGGCTATATTTAATATGTATTGATATCTTATTAACATGTAATGTTATAATCATACCATTTCATGGATGTTCACACTTTATATAGATATCAGTTCGCTTCATGCGACCGGTGGTGGTTATTTATGCATCCGTTTAGTAAGCTACCCTACATGGCTTAATTATTTCTCAGATTCATTTAAACAATGGGTTTAATTAATTTTTATAAAAATAACATATATATAGTGGTCGGGTCAATGATTGGTTTAAGTTTTTATATAAAACTCTTCATGTTTTAAACGCTGGAAGCAAACGAGCATGCCGGAACAAAAAAAGAGGAGAAAAAAAAAAAAAAACAAACATTCAGATATGCGGAAATTAATGAGATTAAAAAATCATTTTAAAAAAACTACATGTGTGTAATAATGGTTTAAAGTTTTTTATATAAACTCCTGTCATGTTTAAACGTAAAGCAACATGAGTTTGCCGAAATTATCAGAACACTATTATTTAAATTTTGAAGGTAAATCCGTTATTGGCCAAACCATATAGCTATGTAGTAAATTGTCGTAATTGCTGATAGCATGGGTTGGAATGGCCGTCTGGGTAGAATAATCATTTATCTGCTACAAACGATAATATCAGTGAATACAATTTGAACAATCGCTATCTGTTTGGAAATGATTAAAATTACCCTCAATACATGATAAGTAGAAGGGACAGGGAATTGGGGGTCCAAAGCACACCACACGGTTCTAATCGAAGTCCCAATGATGCGAATTCATGCCATTTTTAATGAGCTAGTCCGCTGCTAATAGCTCGATCGTAATGAAGGATCGCAACAGATTTTACGACTCATCTATTGTTAATTGATTAACAATATGAGGATACGGTTATCTCTGGGTGATTGCGTGCTTGCTTCCATTATCAGCCTTTTATGGATTGTGATGATTACTTTAGATGGCATGTTTTAATTTCCAAAAAACATTCAGGGCGTTTAATTTTGTTTTTGCTTAACATGGAAATGACAAAGATATTTTACAGGGTTAACATTCGTATTTCTTTTTCTCGATGAACGTTCTTAATATAAGATATAGGATAACTTTAGCAGCAACATGAATATGTTTCTTTGGCTTTTGTTTGGGTTGTTTTATGAGTTTCTGCATCTTCAATCTACAAGTAAACAGCTACTGTTTTTAAGTGCTCTTTTTTTTGCAAAATAATTAATTTACATATTTTGAATTATTGCAGTTTTTTGAGAGGTTATTTCATTTCACACGTATTTATTTATAATTGCTATGAATATGGTAGATGTTATCTAAATTTATATCATCTTTAATGTAAACTTACATGTTTAATGACTTTCTTATGCTTTATGTACGTTCAATATGCCAAGCACCTGTATAGGCCTATTACATAATCGTAGCGTTGTATTTTTTTTTTTTTGGGTGGCGGGTGGAATAATTAATGAAATGCAAATGAACGGAGTTGAGTTTTTGAAACATTACAGGAAATTGACCATGCTGCGGTAAAAACTAGTTTTTAACGCAGCGTGATTGCGCTGTGTCAGTGAATGTACCAGATAGGATGTCACGGTGTCCAGTGATTATTCCCATAGATCAGCAGGTAGGACATTTCTTAGCCGATGTTGTGTTTGTATGTTACGAGCGTAGGCTTGAAGTTTATATAGCATGATCGCCTGATACTATTCCTCGGGGCTTCGCCCCTCGGAAAAATATTACTATGCCGTCCTCCTCAGATAGATATTTCACTTACGTAATTCACAGTGGTTTATTTGTTATTATAAGTTCGTGCAGATATTTAATTTCTATTAACCAACATTGGATTCCGTCCAGGGTCTGCTACCTCATCAGCTCTAATTGATTTTATGATATGGTTTTAATGCTTTGATTTAAAAAGAATTTGTTGTTGCATTGTTTTTAGACCTTAAAAGGCATTTGAGGGCTGTTGATCACGTCATTTTATTACGTTAATTGGTTTGTATGGGAGTAAGGGGTTATTTGCTGTTAATTGATTTAAGAGAGTTATTTTGTCTCTAGAAGCGTTGTTTGACATTTTAAATGCTAAAATTTGAGTTAAGCATGATTATGTGGAGTCCCAGGATCATTTTGGGCCCATTTTGTTTATTTTATTTATAATGATTTTATTGTAATGTGATCTTAGCTACTAAACTTATAATTCGTTTGCTGATGATACAAAGTTTTATGTCAATCCAATTGCCCGAATTTACAGAATTTATTAAATACTGACTGAAATTGATATTCTGGTTGTTTATTTCAAATAAATGGTTGCATGAATGTAGATAAAACTTAATATCGCTTGCTTTTACTAATTTTATGGCATTCATGGAATATTTTCGTTAATTGTGAATGTCAATTTAAGGTGTGTACCGCAGTTAATTTTTAGGTATGTATTATCGATCAAACTCACATTGGAATGATCTATCATGATAATTTGTAATGTAATTGGCAAGTATATTGGATTATGTTTTCGTAGGTCCTTTACCACAAATGTTTGAGAAAATGATTTATTATTTCACTAGTATTCCCATATTGTAAATTATTATGGGTTTTTAGCTTGGGGGTAAAATTCGCAGATTGGTTCACATTGACAAATATTCAGTTACAAAAACGTGTAGAATAGAACGATGTTACATGCTCTTATATTGCTTCTGATACGTTATTTACTAATTGTAAATATTGAAGTTTCCGGTCTTTTTACATTCAATGTTCTTTTATTCATGTAATGTGTAATATCTCTTGCCTGATTACATTCAACAGTTCTTATTATTATTATATGAGTTTCATCAATTTATAATACCAGACGTGCGAAGTAATTTCCATCTTTCCCAAAGTAAGAATATATGTTATAAAATTTCTATTTTGCTTCAAGGACTTCATTGTGGAACTTCTTTCGCAACGTATTAAAAACTCAAGTTTTCTTAATGTTTTTAATCGAAATTGTAGACTTTTATCTTCGCTCAGGAAGTATTCACCATACGCGCTTTTTTGAATAGCATATTCTTGCACATTTCTGTTATGTCGTTTCGTAGTTCACCCACTTTGTAGTAGTAGTTTTGACGTTTTCTTACCATTAGTCTTATTCATTTGTTTTTAATTAACAAGGGTGGCTTATCTGAAGGCATTGCTTCCTTTCTTGGCTGTTCCTGCTCATATTAATTTCAAGTAATGTTTCTGTCATATTTGTGTTTTTGTACTATCCATGTACGGTTTGTATGTAATTATTTACTTTGTACATTGTACCATGAGTGCTTTTTTTTGATGAGTTGAAATACAATGTACTTTGAACTTGAGTACCTTTTCTTATTTGTCTGTTACAAATAATTTTACAATTGGCCAGTTCGTGTTTTTTTTTTTTTCATAGTCATTTTTGGAGATTTTGTTATGGCAAGACTGCCCTTCGACAGGAGTCATCTTTTCTGGGCTCTTCTCAGAGGTTCTTTCTGAGATTATTTTAAGTGTATCTGCCATATTTTAAGCCATCAAGCTTACTGGAGTTGCATTCCCTAACAGTGATTACCACATTGGGTAGATTTATTTTTTATCAAAAAAATAAATACAGTGACCATGTCTGTTAGGGCATGTCTTTGCATTGAAATTGAGGAAAAACTGACATTTTTCAGAACCTCAACCTCTTTTAATAATGTTTCTATTTGGAAAACATTGAAACGATTAACCAAAAAAAAAACATGCAGTTGGCATCAGAGAAGGTCTATACATGATTAGTTTTGTAGTTTCATGTGCTGTAGGCACAACTCTTCTTACTATTAGTCAGGGCTAAGAACTTTTCAGCATGGGAGGTAGAGAGAGACTTCTACCTCCATTGCTTCAGCTACCCTACGTTTATGGACCTATTGACATAAACGCATTATTACACTTATTTCAGCATTCATATTCGATATCATTTTATTCATTCTAAATTAGTGATTTTTTCGTTAATGCCTTTTTAAAATTTATAAAAGCACGGTCATCCCAATAAATTGATAGGGATATAACTATATGATTTGACTATATTATGGTTGTTTGAATGCATTACGTGGATGTCATTAATGACAGTGAAGCGTCAACAGTAAAGCCTGGTATTTGTGGTGGAAGCGTTAAAAATGAAAGCATACCTATAATTTAGATTCTTAGCAAGTAAACAAATTTCTTCGCTTATTTCTTCATTCTGAAATTACTTCATTGATATCTTATGTAATGCTAATATTGTGTAGGCGTAGAAGTTCTAGGCGGAAACTGTTAGGGGGCTACTGGGGGCTTAAATCATCCAGCGTGTCCTAATCCTAGGTCCAAAATTTTTTCGTGGGTCATTCAGGGGCGAGAAGCATCAGCGGGGGTGGGGTCGAGGGGTAGGGCGAAAAATTTTAACCCAATCTCATGGTCCAAAAATTTCTCGCGTATCCCAGCCGCCGAAGTTTCGGGTCGCTCAGCGGGGGGGGGGGGGGATAGGCGGTCGTTGATGGATATTTTAACAATGTCAATATTATTATTTATTTATTCATTTATCAATCATTATTAATGTCTAAATTAATTTTTCAGTAGTTATTTTTTTTTTCTTTTTTTTTATGAAAAGCATTTTTCTGTCCAGAGTTTTTTTTTTTTTTTTTTGGGGGGGGGGCTTGCATTTATATTGGTGGCTTAATCCCCAGCCCCCCGCTAGAACGCGCTGTTGATATGTGGTGAGGTTTTTGTTATTTTTATTCGATGCAAGGCCATCATTTCAATCTTTTTAGTGTGAGTTGTATCAAGGTGTATAAATGTTGCACAGGAAGTTAGAATGATAGGATTTTTTAAGGACGCCAGAACATTATTTCCTGTATTCATCACGGGCCTTTCGTTTTTTTATGGCAACTCCTTTCATACTTCGCAATATCTTATGCAGTTATTACTAAGCAGAATCTAACAGGCAGACAACTTTAGTTGAATAACATTTTGTAAATCATTTCTACATGGTGGATTTGAATAGCGACCTACAGAAAACTCAGTCTTACATTACTTTAAAAATGTACGACTGGAGACGTTTCGTAATTGGCCGGTTTATCATAAACCCACTTTACTTTTTAAAGTCTGAGATTAAACTTGTATACTATCATCACAATTTACAATTATTTGTCGATAGGCATTACAATACATATCAAGTTTTTTGTGTGCTAGTGCATATGAAATTAAAATGGAATGGATAGCATGATTGAATTCGTTTCTCATGCTTCACGTAGAGAGAGTCGGACGTTCGAATTCCACACATTCCCAACTAGAAGAAGCTGTAGTAGCAGTATAGCTAAGTAGAAGTAGTAGTAGTTAGAAGTAAGTAGTAGAAAGTAGAAGTGATAGTACTGTAGTAGTAGTAGTAGGTTGGTGAGTTCGTGAGGTGGTTCGTAGTTGTAGTAGTTAGATAGTAGTAGTTAGTAGTAGTGTAGTGCAGTAGTAGTAGTAGTAAGTAGTAGCAGTAGATGTATAGTAGTAATAGTAGTAGTGCTAGTAAGCAGTAGTAGTAATGTACAATTAGTAGTCACGTAGTAGTAGTAGTAGTTAGTAGTGAGTAGTAGTAGTAAGCAGTAGTAGTAGCAGTTAGTCAGAGTAGTAGATATAGTAGTAGTAGTAGTAGTTAGTAGCTAGTAGTAGTCAGCAGTATAGTTGTAGTAGTCAGTAGTAGTGGTGGTGGTGGTGGTGGTACGTAGTTGTAGTAGTAGTTTAGCTAGTAGTAGTTAGTAGTTAGTAGTAGTAGTAGGTAGTAGTTAGTGTGGCGGTGGTCGGTGGGGTAGTAGTGCTAGTAGTAGTAGTAGTAGTTAGTAGCAGTAGTAGTTAGTATGTGTAGTAGTAGTGTAGTAGTAATGTGTAGTAGTATAGTAATAGTAGTAGTAGTAGTTAGCTTAGTAGATAGATAGTGTTAGTAGCGTAGTAGTGAAATAGTAGTAGGTAGTGTAGTAGTAGATAGTAGTAAGTTGTTAGTAAGTAGTAGTAGTGTTTAGGATAGCAGTAGTAGTGAGTAGTAGTCGGTAGTGTAGTAGTAGCTATGTGTCTGGGTGGTATTCGGTCGTAGTTGTAGTAGTAGCAGTCAGCTAGTAATGTAGTAGTAGCCCAGTGAGTAGTAGAAGTAGATAGTGCATAGCAGTAGTTAGTAGTAGTAGTTAATAGTAGTAGTAGTAGTTTTAGCAGTAGTAGTAGTAGTAGTAATAGTAGTAGTAGTAGTAGCAGTCCAGTAGTAGAAGTAGTAGTGGTAAGTAGTAGTGTAGTAGTTGGTCGGTGGTGGTAAGTGGGTCGTAGTTGTAGTTAGTAGCAGTTGTAGTAGTAGTAGTTGCAGTAAGTGTAGAAGTCAGTAGTGATAGCAGTTAGTAGTAGTCAGTTAGTAATAGTAGTAGTAGTACGCTGAGTAGTTAAGTAGTAGTAGTAATAGTAAGTAGTAGTAGTGTAGTAGTAGTTAGTATAGTTAGTAGTAGTCAGTGTAGTGTAGTAGCGGTGGTGGTAGTGTAGTATAGTAGTAGTAGTAGTAGTAGCAAGTAGTAGTAGTAGCTCATAATAGTGTAGTAGTAGCTTAGCAGTAGTTAGCTAGTTAGTAGTAGTAGTAGTAGTAGCTAGTAGTAGTAGTAGTAGTAGTAGTAGTGGTGGGGTAGTAGTTAGTAGATAGGTATGTAAGTAGTTGTAGCAGTAGTAGTAGTAGTAGTAGCAGCTAGTAGTAGATAGTAGTAGTTAGTAGTTAGTAGTTAGTGTGGTGTGGTGGTCGTAGTTGTAGTAGTAGTAGTAGTTAGTAGTAGTAGTAGTAGTAGTAGTAGTAAGTTAGCTAGTAAGTAGTGGCGGTGTGGTGGTGTGGTACGTAGTAGTAGTAGTAGTAGTATGTAGTAGCTAAGCAGCTAGTAGTAGTAGTAGTAGTTAGTTGTACTATAGTAGTGTAGTAATAGTTCATAAGTAGTAGTGAGTAGTAGTAGTAGTACGTTAGAATAGTCAAGGAGTAGTAGTATGAAGTGTAGTAGTAGTAGTGTAGTAGTAAGTAGTAGTAGTAGTATAGTAGTTAGTAGTAGTGCAGTAGTGAGTAGAAGTAGATTAGTGTTAGTAGTACGTAGTAGTAGTGTGGTGTGGTATGTGGTCGTAGTTGTGTTAGTAGTCAGTAGTAGTAGTGTAGTTAGCAGTAGTAGTTAGTAAGTGTGTGATGAAGCAGTGTAGTAGTAGTAGTAATAGTTGTAGTAGATAGTAGCAAGTAGTAGTAGTGTAGTATAGTAGTGTAGTAGTAGCAGTTAGTAGTAGAAGTTTAGTGGATCAGTTAGTAGTAGTAGTGTGGGGTCGGTGTGTAGTGGTCGTAGTTTAGTCAGTAGCAGTATAGTTAAGTAGTAGTAGTAGCAGTATGTAGTAGAGTGTACGATGATAGCAGTAAGTAGTTAGTAGTAGTGAATGTAGTCAGTAGTAGTTAGAGTAGTAGTAGTAGTAGTAATGTAGTTTAGTAGTAAGTAGTAGTAGTAGGTAGTAGTAGTAGTAGTAGTAGTGTGTAGTAGTAGCGGTGGGGTGGTAGTAGTGTAGTTAGTAGTAGTGTAGTAGTAGTAGCAGTAGTGTAGTAGTAGTTATAGTAGTAGTAGTGTGCATAGTGTAGTTAGTAGTAATGTGTAGTAGTCAGTGTAGTAGTGTAGTAGTAGTATTAGTGGTGGTGGTAGTAGTAGTAGTAGTAGTAGTTAGTAGAGTAGTAGTAGTAGTAGTAGTTAGTAGTTAGTAGTAGTTAGAAGTTATTAGTAGTACGCAGGAAGTAGTAGTAGTAGCATTTAGTAGTAGTAGTAGTAGTAGTAGTAGTTGTAGTAGTAGTAGTAGTGTAGTAGTTAGTGTGTGTGAAGTAGTAGTAGCAGAAGCTAGTAGTCAGTAGTAGTGTAGTATTAAGTGAGGTGTAGCTAGTTAGTGTCGTAGTATAGTAGTGTTGTAGAGTAGTAGGCTAGTAGTAGACATTGGCTTACAGTTAAGAAGAACGGCTGCATTTTTACTGCAGTTCGGTAGGTTGTTCATAGGGTGAGACTAGGCATCTAGAACACTGACACTGGGTATGGGAAACAATGGGATTTTTCGCCAAATGGGCCGATCGGATCTTGTAGGTGATTAGGTGAGTCATTGTTTAAGTTATGCTACCTGTGGATATTTAACAATGCACTAGCTGTGAAAGTTCTCTCAAGTTCAACTAAAGAAATCTATTTTAGAAGTTATATCAGTTGATTAGATAAAAAATTAATCAGGCTGAGTGTTATGATGTTACTTTTTTGTAATTGCAAAAGTATCGTCTGCTAAGTTTAACTGTTACTGGTACTTGTTTTTTTTTTTATTCTAAAGGGCTCCTGGAAGATCCATCATTCTTTCCTTTTCATTATCTTAGCTATAGTATTTTTAAACTGTTTTATGTAGGATTGGTATGTCATTTCGTAGAAGGTTTATCAATTGTTACTTTTTGTTCTTTTTATCATGAAAGTGGAAAATAAAATTCAATTCAAATTTATTGAATTCAAAACTACACGCGCACATGCATGTACTATTTGTTGCAACCATACTTACGTGAGGGGCGTCTTTACTATTTTTGCCTCAATATTACAGGGATCGTATGTATAAAACAATTTAACTTAAATGTAATGATAATGGAAAATGTTCATTTTTCTGGACGGCGTCCATATATTAACAGTATCTTTGTTTTCTGGGAAAAGATGATCCCGTTAGTTAGTATATTTAATCATTTTGGCTACATGAGATTTGTACGCGAAAACTGATTTGATCAATAATGCAGACGTATTTTTACCCCGAGGTATTTTTGATCTATTTTTTGATGGCCCACACCTCCTCCGTTTATTTCTTCATTGTTTCATTTATAGTCGCGCGAAGCCCTACTTATGCGCAGGCTTCTGTAAGATTTAAATGTCCCAGTCTGCACAGAACGCAACTGGCATGTTGATTTTAATGCCTGTATCTTTTTTTCCTCTCTAGAGGAAGAATTCTACACGAGAGTAGAGCGGAATATATGAGGATAAGTGGCTTTATCTATTTTTTACTACTCGTACTAGAATGTTTGTTGCCACGTGTTCTCTAACATATTTGACTCATCTGAGACGTGAATTAAAAGTCTGAGTCTGTTAAAAGAAGTGTTAGTGATTAGAGTCATAATGATTTAGTTTCATTTTAAGTATGTTTACGTTAAAATGGTTACAATGTCAAGAAGGCTTTTGCAGTCATTATAAGAAAGTTAACGTTTTGAAAGATTGTCATTCTATTGAACGCAAAAAAAAAGGTTTCGTAAAACGGCGGTTCTCATTTCTGTCAATTAGCGGACGCCACTGTTTGGTACGTATTTATACCATTTTTGACGTAGAAAAGTTACATGTATTGAGCTTCATACTTCCTTGTTAAAATATTCTGCAGGGTATGTATTGTGTACTGCGATTACTACAAGTCAATGTATCAGTATTTCAGAATAATATCCTATATTCGTTCTGTTGTATCGTTTATCTAATTAGACACTGTGTATTAATCATAAAATGGTGTTTACAAGTTCTTTGACTGGGGACCTATCTCTCGGAGAGAGTCCGGAGTGAACATTGCATAAGCAACCTGTTTTGTTTTTAACAAAAAAATGTGCACATAACGGAATCCATTTTTTTTATCAGTTTTAGGATATAAGGGGAATCACCTCCAGTGCTTTGCTTATGGCGTTTTATTTTTTCCATAGTAATTGAAATGTCAATCCTTGTAATGTCATATAAATGTTAATTCCTTATAATATTTCTACATTATAATAATGAAATCGTTCATGTATAATAAACTGGAATTTCTTGCTTTGCATATATGTCTGAAAGATTGTTGGTGGGATGGAAATAATAAATACAGCAAATACCCTCAAATCAAACGATATCAAGATACTTTTTAACGCCATAAAGTGATAATAAAATCTCAAAAAAATTTTATGTTGCTAATAATGGTAACTCTATTGATACAAAAATGTTTTTGAAATAATTGCGCTTTTTAGAAGCATCTACACTGATATTGACCCATATTATGTATGAGAATGCATCTTCACCTGATTTGCCCAATAATTATATGGAAATTAAACAAAACCGAAAAATGTTTACTTTATTCCTGTAAGTTGAACTGCGTGCATTCCATTTTTTTAAAAGGAATTTAGACCACTCTTCCTCAAAGATATTTCATCCTGACCTTTTCAAATGCTGATTTAGTTTATTTTTAGCAAAGGTTACCGAATAAACATAAATTGAATAGAGTAACCGTATTTGAATGCAGTGCTATGTCAATATAAAGTAAGAACACGTGTGTAAAACTTCCAAA
>JZLH01S0617895.1:11848-36956 GCA_001188425.1 Eucidaris tribuloides
TGTGTGTGTGTCGTTGGCGCTTAGTGACGGTGGGTTCGTTATATATTCTGGCTATATTTAATATGTATTGATATCTTATTAACATGTAATGTTATAATCATACCATTTCATGGATGTTCACACTTTATATAGATATCAGTTCGCTTCATGCGACCGGTGGTGGTTATTTATGCATCCGTTTAGTAAGCTACCCTACATGGCTTAATTATTTCTCAGATTCATTTAAACAATGGGTTTAATTAATTTTTATAAAAATAACATATATATAGTGGTCGGGTCAATGATTGGTTTAAGTTTTTATATAAAACTCTTCATGTTTTAAACGCTGGAAGCAAACGAGCATGCCGGAACAAAAAAAGAGGAGAAAAAAAAAAAAAAACAAACATTCAGATATGCGGAAATTAATGAGATTAAAAAATCATTTTAAAAAAACTACATGTGTGTAATAATGGTTTAAAGTTTTTTATATAAACTCCTGTCATGTTTAAACGTAAAGCAACATGAGTTTGCCGAAATTATCAGAACACTATTATTTAAATTTTGAAGGTAAATCCGTTATTGGCCAAACCATATAGCTATGTAGTAAATTGTCGTAATTGCTGATAGCATGGGTTGGAATGGCCGTCTGGGTAGAATAATCATTTATCTGCTACAAACGATAATATCAGTGAATACAATTTGAACAATCGCTATCTGTTTGGAAATGATTAAAATTACCCTCAATACATGATAAGTAGAAGGGACAGGGAATTGGGGGTCCAAAGCACACCACACGGTTCTAATCGAAGTCCCAATGATGCGAATTCATGCCATTTTTAATGAGCTAGTCCGCTGCTAATAGCTCGATCGTAATGAAGGATCGCAACAGATTTTACGACTCATCTATTGTTAATTGATTAACAATATGAGGATACGGTTATCTCTGGGTGATTGCGTGCTTGCTTCCATTATCAGCCTTTTATGGATTGTGATGATTACTTTAGATGGCATGTTTTAATTTCCAAAAAACATTCAGGGCGTTTAATTTTGTTTTTGCTTAACATGGAAATGACAAAGATATTTTACAGGGTTAACATTCGTATTTCTTTTTCTCGATGAACGTTCTTAATATAAGATATAGGATAACTTTAGCAGCAACATGAATATGTTTCTTTGGCTTTTGTTTGGGTTGTTTTATGAGTTTCTGCATCTTCAATCTACAAGTAAACAGCTACTGTTTTTAAGTGCTCTTTTTTTTGCAAAATAATTAATTTACATATTTTGAATTATTGCAGTTTTTTGAGAGGTTATTTCATTTCACACGTATTTATTTATAATTGCTATGAATATGGTAGATGTTATCTAAATTTATATCATCTTTAATGTAAACTTACATGTTTAATGACTTTCTTATGCTTTATGTACGTTCAATATGCCAAGCACCTGTATAGGCCTATTACATAATCGTAGCGTTGTATTTTTTTTTTTTTGGGTGGCGGGTGGAATAATTAATGAAATGCAAATGAACGGAGTTGAGTTTTTGAAACATTACAGGAAATTGACCATGCTGCGGTAAAAACTAGTTTTTAACGCAGCGTGATTGCGCTGTGTCAGTGAATGTACCAGATAGGATGTCACGGTGTCCAGTGATTATTCCCATAGATCAGCAGGTAGGACATTTCTTAGCCGATGTTGTGTTTGTATGTTACGAGCGTAGGCTTGAAGTTTATATAGCATGATCGCCTGATACTATTCCTCGGGGCTTCGCCCCTCGGAAAAATATTACTATGCCGTCCTCCTCAGATAGATATTTCACTTACGTAATTCACAGTGGTTTATTTGTTATTATAAGTTCGTGCAGATATTTAATTTCTATTAACCAACATTGGATTCCGTCCAGGGTCTGCTACCTCATCAGCTCTAATTGATTTTATGATATGGTTTTAATGCTTTGATTTAAAAAGAATTTGTTGTTGCATTGTTTTTAGACCTTAAAAGGCATTTGAGGGCTGTTGATCACGTCATTTTATTACGTTAATTGGTTTGTATGGGAGTAAGGGGTTATTTGCTGTTAATTGATTTAAGAGAGTTATTTTGTCTCTAGAAGCGTTGTTTGACATTTTAAATGCTAAAATTTGAGTTAAGCATGATTATGTGGAGTCCCAGGATCATTTTGGGCCCATTTTGTTTATTTTATTTATAATGATTTTATTGTAATGTGATCTTAGCTACTAAACTTATAATTCGTTTGCTGATGATACAAAGTTTTATGTCAATCCAATTGCCCGAATTTACAGAATTTATTAAATACTGACTGAAATTGATATTCTGGTTGTTTATTTCAAATAAATGGTTGCATGAATGTAGATAAAACTTAATATCGCTTGCTTTTACTAATTTTATGGCATTCATGGAATATTTTCGTTAATTGTGAATGTCAATTTAAGGTGTGTACCGCAGTTAATTTTTAGGTATGTATTATCGATCAAACTCACATTGGAATGATCTATCATGATAATTTGTAATGTAATTGGCAAGTATATTGGATTATGTTTTCGTAGGTCCTTTACCACAAATGTTTGAGAAAATGATTTATTATTTCACTAGTATTCCCATATTGTAAATTATTATGGGTTTTTAGCTTGGGGGTAAAATTCGCAGATTGGTTCACATTGACAAATATTCAGTTACAAAAACGTGTAGAATAGAACGATGTTACATGCTCTTATATTGCTTCTGATACGTTATTTACTAATTGTAAATATTGAAGTTTCCGGTCTTTTTACATTCAATGTTCTTTTATTCATGTAATGTGTAATATCTCTTGCCTGATTACATTCAACAGTTCTTATTATTATTATATGAGTTTCATCAATTTATAATACCAGACGTGCGAAGTAATTTCCATCTTTCCCAAAGTAAGAATATATGTTATAAAATTTCTATTTTGCTTCAAGGACTTCATTGTGGAACTTCTTTCGCAACGTATTAAAAACTCAAGTTTTCTTAATGTTTTTAATCGAAATTGTAGACTTTTATCTTCGCTCAGGAAGTATTCACCATACGCGCTTTTTTGAATAGCATATTCTTGCACATTTCTGTTATGTCGTTTCGTAGTTCACCCACTTTGTAGTAGTAGTTTTGACGTTTTCTTACCATTAGTCTTATTCATTTGTTTTTAATTAACAAGGGTGGCTTATCTGAAGGCATTGCTTCCTTTCTTGGCTGTTCCTGCTCATATTAATTTCAAGTAATGTTTCTGTCATATTTGTGTTTTTGTACTATCCATGTACGGTTTGTATGTAATTATTTACTTTGTACATTGTACCATGAGTGCTTTTTTTTGATGAGTTGAAATACAATGTACTTTGAACTTGAGTACCTTTTCTTATTTGTCTGTTACAAATAATTTTACAATTGGCCAGTTCGTGTTTTTTTTTTTTTCATAGTCATTTTTGGAGATTTTGTTATGGCAAGACTGCCCTTCGACAGGAGTCATCTTTTCTGGGCTCTTCTCAGAGGTTCTTTCTGAGATTATTTTAAGTGTATCTGCCATATTTTAAGCCATCAAGCTTACTGGAGTTGCATTCCCTAACAGTGATTACCACATTGGGTAGATTTATTTTTTATCAAAAAAATAAATACAGTGACCATGTCTGTTAGGGCATGTCTTTGCATTGAAATTGAGGAAAAACTGACATTTTTCAGAACCTCAACCTCTTTTAATAATGTTTCTATTTGGAAAACATTGAAACGATTAACCAAAAAAAAAACATGCAGTTGGCATCAGAGAAGGTCTATACATGATTAGTTTTGTAGTTTCATGTGCTGTAGGCACAACTCTTCTTACTATTAGTCAGGGCTAAGAACTTTTCAGCATGGGAGGTAGAGAGAGACTTCTACCTCCATTGCTTCAGCTACCCTACGTTTATGGACCTATTGACATAAACGCATTATTACACTTATTTCAGCATTCATATTCGATATCATTTTATTCATTCTAAATTAGTGATTTTTTCGTTAATGCCTTTTTAAAATTTATAAAAGCACGGTCATCCCAATAAATTGATAGGGATATAACTATATGATTTGACTATATTATGGTTGTTTGAATGCATTACGTGGATGTCATTAATGACAGTGAAGCGTCAACAGTAAAGCCTGGTATTTGTGGTGGAAGCGTTAAAAATGAAAGCATACCTATAATTTAGATTCTTAGCAAGTAAACAAATTTCTTCGCTTATTTCTTCATTCTGAAATTACTTCATTGATATCTTATGTAATGCTAATATTGTGTAGGCGTAGAAGTTCTAGGCGGAAACTGTTAGGGGGCTACTGGGGGCTTAAATCATCCAGCGTGTCCTAATCCTAGGTCCAAAATTTTTTCGTGGGTCATTCAGGGGCGAGAAGCATCAGCGGGGGTGGGGTCGAGGGGTAGGGCGAAAAATTTTAACCCAATCTCATGGTCCAAAAATTTCTCGCGTATCCCAGCCGCCGAAGTTTCGGGTCGCTCAGCGGGGGGGGGGGGGGATAGGCGGTCGTTGATGGATATTTTAACAATGTCAATATTATTATTTATTTATTCATTTATCAATCATTATTAATGTCTAAATTAATTTTTCAGTAGTTATTTTTTTTTTCTTTTTTTTTATGAAAAGCATTTTTCTGTCCAGAGTTTTTTTTTTTTTTTTTTGGGGGGGGGGCTTGCATTTATATTGGTGGCTTAATCCCCAGCCCCCCGCTAGAACGCGCTGTTGATATGTGGTGAGGTTTTTGTTATTTTTATTCGATGCAAGGCCATCATTTCAATCTTTTTAGTGTGAGTTGTATCAAGGTGTATAAATGTTGCACAGGAAGTTAGAATGATAGGATTTTTTAAGGACGCCAGAACATTATTTCCTGTATTCATCACGGGCCTTTCGTTTTTTTATGGCAACTCCTTTCATACTTCGCAATATCTTATGCAGTTATTACTAAGCAGAATCTAACAGGCAGACAACTTTAGTTGAATAACATTTTGTAAATCATTTCTACATGGTGGATTTGAATAGCGACCTACAGAAAACTCAGTCTTACATTACTTTAAAAATGTACGACTGGAGACGTTTCGTAATTGGCCGGTTTATCATAAACCCACTTTACTTTTTAAAGTCTGAGATTAAACTTGTATACTATCATCACAATTTACAATTATTTGTCGATAGGCATTACAATACATATCAAGTTTTTTGTGTGCTAGTGCATATGAAATTAAAATGGAATGGATAGCATGATTGAATTCGTTTCTCATGCTTCACGTAGAGAGAGTCGGACGTTCGAATTCCACACATTCCCAACTAGAAGAAGCTGTAGTAGCAGTATAGCTAAGTAGAAGTAGTAGTAGTTAGAAGTAAGTAGTAGAAAGTAGAAGTGATAGTACTGTAGTAGTAGTAGTAGGTTGGTGAGTTCGTGAGGTGGTTCGTAGTTGTAGTAGTTAGATAGTAGTAGTTAGTAGTAGTGTAGTGCAGTAGTAGTAGTAGTAAGTAGTAGCAGTAGATGTATAGTAGTAATAGTAGTAGTGCTAGTAAGCAGTAGTAGTAATGTACAATTAGTAGTCACGTAGTAGTAGTAGTAGTTAGTAGTGAGTAGTAGTAGTAAGCAGTAGTAGTAGCAGTTAGTCAGAGTAGTAGATATAGTAGTAGTAGTAGTAGTTAGTAGCTAGTAGTAGTCAGCAGTATAGTTGTAGTAGTCAGTAGTAGTGGTGGTGGTGGTGGTGGTACGTAGTTGTAGTAGTAGTTTAGCTAGTAGTAGTTAGTAGTTAGTAGTAGTAGTAGGTAGTAGTTAGTGTGGCGGTGGTCGGTGGGGTAGTAGTGCTAGTAGTAGTAGTAGTAGTTAGTAGCAGTAGTAGTTAGTATGTGTAGTAGTAGTGTAGTAGTAATGTGTAGTAGTATAGTAATAGTAGTAGTAGTAGTTAGCTTAGTAGATAGATAGTGTTAGTAGCGTAGTAGTGAAATAGTAGTAGGTAGTGTAGTAGTAGATAGTAGTAAGTTGTTAGTAAGTAGTAGTAGTGTTTAGGATAGCAGTAGTAGTGAGTAGTAGTCGGTAGTGTAGTAGTAGCTATGTGTCTGGGTGGTATTCGGTCGTAGTTGTAGTAGTAGCAGTCAGCTAGTAATGTAGTAGTAGCCCAGTGAGTAGTAGAAGTAGATAGTGCATAGCAGTAGTTAGTAGTAGTAGTTAATAGTAGTAGTAGTAGTTTTAGCAGTAGTAGTAGTAGTAGTAATAGTAGTAGTAGTAGTAGCAGTCCAGTAGTAGAAGTAGTAGTGGTAAGTAGTAGTGTAGTAGTTGGTCGGTGGTGGTAAGTGGGTCGTAGTTGTAGTTAGTAGCAGTTGTAGTAGTAGTAGTTGCAGTAAGTGTAGAAGTCAGTAGTGATAGCAGTTAGTAGTAGTCAGTTAGTAATAGTAGTAGTAGTACGCTGAGTAGTTAAGTAGTAGTAGTAATAGTAAGTAGTAGTAGTGTAGTAGTAGTTAGTATAGTTAGTAGTAGTCAGTGTAGTGTAGTAGCGGTGGTGGTAGTGTAGTATAGTAGTAGTAGTAGTAGTAGCAAGTAGTAGTAGTAGCTCATAATAGTGTAGTAGTAGCTTAGCAGTAGTTAGCTAGTTAGTAGTAGTAGTAGTAGTAGCTAGTAGTAGTAGTAGTAGTAGTAGTAGTGGTGGGGTAGTAGTTAGTAGATAGGTATGTAAGTAGTTGTAGCAGTAGTAGTAGTAGTAGTAGCAGCTAGTAGTAGATAGTAGTAGTTAGTAGTTAGTAGTTAGTGTGGTGTGGTGGTCGTAGTTGTAGTAGTAGTAGTAGTTAGTAGTAGTAGTAGTAGTAGTAGTAGTAAGTTAGCTAGTAAGTAGTGGCGGTGTGGTGGTGTGGTACGTAGTAGTAGTAGTAGTAGTATGTAGTAGCTAAGCAGCTAGTAGTAGTAGTAGTAGTTAGTTGTACTATAGTAGTGTAGTAATAGTTCATAAGTAGTAGTGAGTAGTAGTAGTAGTACGTTAGAATAGTCAAGGAGTAGTAGTATGAAGTGTAGTAGTAGTAGTGTAGTAGTAAGTAGTAGTAGTAGTATAGTAGTTAGTAGTAGTGCAGTAGTGAGTAGAAGTAGATTAGTGTTAGTAGTACGTAGTAGTAGTGTGGTGTGGTATGTGGTCGTAGTTGTGTTAGTAGTCAGTAGTAGTAGTGTAGTTAGCAGTAGTAGTTAGTAAGTGTGTGATGAAGCAGTGTAGTAGTAGTAGTAATAGTTGTAGTAGATAGTAGCAAGTAGTAGTAGTGTAGTATAGTAGTGTAGTAGTAGCAGTTAGTAGTAGAAGTTTAGTGGATCAGTTAGTAGTAGTAGTGTGGGGTCGGTGTGTAGTGGTCGTAGTTTAGTCAGTAGCAGTATAGTTAAGTAGTAGTAGTAGCAGTATGTAGTAGAGTGTACGATGATAGCAGTAAGTAGTTAGTAGTAGTGAATGTAGTCAGTAGTAGTTAGAGTAGTAGTAGTAGTAGTAATGTAGTTTAGTAGTAAGTAGTAGTAGTAGGTAGTAGTAGTAGTAGTAGTAGTGTGTAGTAGTAGCGGTGGGGTGGTAGTAGTGTAGTTAGTAGTAGTGTAGTAGTAGTAGCAGTAGTGTAGTAGTAGTTATAGTAGTAGTAGTGTGCATAGTGTAGTTAGTAGTAATGTGTAGTAGTCAGTGTAGTAGTGTAGTAGTAGTATTAGTGGTGGTGGTAGTAGTAGTAGTAGTAGTAGTTAGTAGAGTAGTAGTAGTAGTAGTAGTTAGTAGTTAGTAGTAGTTAGAAGTTATTAGTAGTACGCAGGAAGTAGTAGTAGTAGCATTTAGTAGTAGTAGTAGTAGTAGTAGTAGTTGTAGTAGTAGTAGTAGTGTAGTAGTTAGTGTGTGTGAAGTAGTAGTAGCAGAAGCTAGTAGTCAGTAGTAGTGTAGTATTAAGTGAGGTGTAGCTAGTTAGTGTCGTAGTATAGTAGTGTTGTAGAGTAGTAGGCTAGTAGTAGACATTGGCTTACAGTTAAGAAGAACGGCTGCATTTTTACTGCAGTTCGGTAGGTTGTTCATAGGGTGAGACTAGGCATCTAGAACACTGACACTGGGTATGGGAAACAATGGGATTTTTCGCCAAATGGGCCGATCGGATCTTGTAGGTGATTAGGTGAGTCATTGTTTAAGTTATGCTACCTGTGGATATTTAACAATGCACTAGCTGTGAAAGTTCTCTCAAGTTCAACTAAAGAAATCTATTTTAGAAGTTATATCAGTTGATTAGATAAAAAATTAATCAGGCTGAGTGTTATGATGTTACTTTTTTGTAATTGCAAAAGTATCGTCTGCTAAGTTTAACTGTTACTGGTACTTGTTTTTTTTTTTATTCTAAAGGGCTCCTGGAAGATCCATCATTCTTTCCTTTTCATTATCTTAGCTATAGTATTTTTAAACTGTTTTATGTAGGATTGGTATGTCATTTCGTAGAAGGTTTATCAATTGTTACTTTTTGTTCTTTTTATCATGAAAGTGGAAAATAAAATTCAATTCAAATTTATTGAATTCAAAACTACACGCGCACATGCATGTACTATTTGTTGCAACCATACTTACGTGAGGGGCGTCTTTACTATTTTTGCCTCAATATTACAGGGATCGTATGTATAAAACAATTTAACTTAAATGTAATGATAATGGAAAATGTTCATTTTTCTGGACGGCGTCCATATATTAACAGTATCTTTGTTTTCTGGGAAAAGATGATCCCGTTAGTTAGTATATTTAATCATTTTGGCTACATGAGATTTGTACGCGAAAACTGATTTGATCAATAATGCAGACGTATTTTTACCCCGAGGTATTTTTGATCTATTTTTTGATGGCCCACACCTCCTCCGTTTATTTCTTCATTGTTTCATTTATAGTCGCGCGAAGCCCTACTTATGCGCAGGCTTCTGTAAGATTTAAATGTCCCAGTCTGCACAGAACGCAACTGGCATGTTGATTTTAATGCCTGTATCTTTTTTTCCTCTCTAGAGGAAGAATTCTACACGAGAGTAGAGCGGAATATATGAGGATAAGTGGCTTTATCTATTTTTTACTACTCGTACTAGAATGTTTGTTGCCACGTGTTCTCTAACATATTTGACTCATCTGAGACGTGAATTAAAAGTCTGAGTCTGTTAAAAGAAGTGTTAGTGATTAGAGTCATAATGATTTAGTTTCATTTTAAGTATGTTTACGTTAAAATGGTTACAATGTCAAGAAGGCTTTTGCAGTCATTATAAGAAAGTTAACGTTTTGAAAGATTGTCATTCTATTGAACGCAAAAAAAAAGGTTTCGTAAAACGGCGGTTCTCATTTCTGTCAATTAGCGGACGCCACTGTTTGGTACGTATTTATACCATTTTTGACGTAGAAAAGTTACATGTATTGAGCTTCATACTTCCTTGTTAAAATATTCTGCAGGGTATGTATTGTGTACTGCGATTACTACAAGTCAATGTATCAGTATTTCAGAATAATATCCTATATTCGTTCTGTTGTATCGTTTATCTAATTAGACACTGTGTATTAATCATAAAATGGTGTTTACAAGTTCTTTGACTGGGGACCTATCTCTCGGAGAGAGTCCGGAGTGAACATTGCATAAGCAACCTGTTTTGTTTTTAACAAAAAAATGTGCACATAACGGAATCCATTTTTTTTATCAGTTTTAGGATATAAGGGGAATCACCTACAGTGCTTTGCTTATGGCGTTTTATTTTTTCGCATAGTAATTGAAATGTCAATCCTTGTAATGTCATATAAATGTTAATTCCTTATAATATTTCTACATTATAATAATGAAATCGTTCATGTATAATAAACTGGAATTTCTTGCTTTGCATTATGTCTGAAATTTTGTGGAAATAATAAATACGCAAATACTCAAATCAAACAGATATCAAGAACTTTTTTAACGCCAAAGTGATAATAAACAATCTCAAAATTATGTTGCTAATAATTGGATACTCTATTGATACAAAATGTTTTTGAAATAATTGGCGCTTTTTAGAATGCATCTACACCTGATTTGCCCATATTATTATGAAAATTAAACAAAACCGAAAAATGATTACTTTATTCGCTGTAAATTGAATGTGTGCATTTAGTATGGCTACATTTATTTTTAGGAATTTAGACCAATTCCTCAAAGATATTTCATCCTGACCTTTTCAAATGTTGATTTAGTTTATTTTGTAGACAAGGTTACCGGATAAAACTTAAATTGAATAGAGTAACCGTATTTTAATGCAGTGCTATATCAATATAAAGTAAGAACCACGTGGTGCTAAAAACTTCCAAACGCGCCTATAGGGTTTTATACATTCGAACTCAAATCGTAAAAGAACATTTATTGAATTTTTATTTTGCGGGTGGGGAGATTTTCGAATCGACCTAACTATCATTGTTTCACTTATTTCATATAGATGTCAAAGGCTATAATATACATTTTAAAAGAACGGACGGGGGCATGGGGCGGTCCCTATCCCCGAAATGTTTAAAATACAGAAAATCAGGGGGTTTCCGCAGTGAAATTCATGGAATTTAGGACTTTTTGAACCCCCCCCCCCTCATAATTTTATCCTGGCGCTAACCTCGTATAAAGTGTTTCCTTGGCAGTCCAAATTTTCAAGCCATGCAGGCAAAACTTGACCAATGTACGAGTAGCCTCTCCACATTAACAAATATTGTATGCAGAGCACGTTCGTTTGCGGCCAGGTATGGCAGTATTGAAATAAGTTTCATTGGGTTATTGATCACGCTGCCGGTGACATGATTGAGTGCGGACTGGTCGGAAAAATCAGGATGTTGAAGCATGGGTATAGTCTTTGGCTCAGACCACTGTACCAACATTTTAGGGAAGCACAATCTGCACGTTGTAATTCTATGTTAAAGACACTTTATAATATTGTGGATGCCCATTTAAAAAAATATAATTGCTATATCATTGCTGTCTCATATATCTGACAGTGTTTGAATGACAAATAAACACCCTAGAACACAAAACTTTAAACAGTTATGCTATCACTCGTAAAATATGTACAGATAAAGATCGAAAACTTCTGCAACACAGTAATCTGTGGGGGGAGGGTGGGACTGGAATGTTCACTCAATGATTTTTACTTTTTAAATGCAAATAATGGTCGTTTTGAACTGCAATTTTTCAGGACTACATTTTTTGAGATTTAAACAGAGACACTAGCATCATGGGGAAATATGTAGCTCAGAGTTTTAAAACTGGAAACATTGTTATACCGTGTCTTTAAAGAAAATGTGATCAAGAAAAAGTGTCAACAAGCCTGTCAGAAGTCTCCCGGCTAACGTCATGTCAATTAAGACGAAATGTAAGATAAGTTAATTAGTGATAATGGGTAAATTCAATTCAAATTTTATTTAAAATTCGAGCATTTGGATTTTGCTGTCGAGTACTTGAATTTTCAATGTAAGTGCCGACTGGGCAGGCAAATATATAAAGGCCTAAATTAGAGAAACATATAAAACATATTATCTGTCGATAAAAGAGTTCTTGTTTACACTGTAAAAAAAAAATGCACGTATTTTTACGGGGAACCGTAAAAATAATTACGGTAAACCGTAAAAAAAAAATTACGGTGGAATCCCTTGCAGTGAGTTGCCACCATTCTCCCGACGTAAACATGGTAAAACCCAGGCGTGGGTGTTACCAGCAAAAAAAAGTGTGTTTTCCGTTGAAAAAAGTGGGTGTTTTCGGTTAAAAGAGGAATGTTTGAACACTCAAAACACCACCCACCCCCGATACGCCATGATCTTGTCCATATTTTTTTTCATATACCGGAGTGTTTTTGTATAAAACCAGAGACACATTACTGCGTCGAGTAGAACCAGGATAAGTTCTTAATTTCAGATTGTATTTCGAACCATCTTCGTAAGCAGGAGATACTTTAAATAAAAGCCAAAACACAGAGAACTAGTCATGGTTCAACTGTCTTTTGCAATTGCACTTGTATAGTCTTTATTCACCTTATCTATTTTTAATAGTGGCTGTTCAAGTTGGGGCTTGCATGTTTAGTGTATTTTTGCGGACACGACAATGGCACAACATAAAACATATTCTTTAAAACTTCGAATCTCCCATATGAGATGTCTGAGAGCTACAGCTACGTTCCACCTGCATCGTACAAGACAAGAGGTGGATTTTCGAAATTAAGCAGTAATATAAATTGCTACATTCTTTAAACTATTCCGTATATTGAATTTATGTACTTATTCGTTTACCTGTGTCTACCTACTTATTTATTTATGTGTATTTATCTATCCATTTTAATTTATCTATTTATGTAATGTCCTAAATTTTATTTTCAAGTAGTTAGTTTTCTTAACCCCCCCCCCCACACACATACACACACTTAATGAAAGAATAATAAATTGTAGTCTACTTAATATATCTATGTATCTGTACTAATGCAATGAATTCGCAGAACGATAAATCTTCTTACTTGCACGCACTTGAAATAAAAAAGAAGATAAAAGTCACCAATGAAAGTATCAAAATATATTTGTTTTTTTTTCACATTATAGTCTTTGGTATTCATGATTTGGTCTTCAACTGATTTAATTTATTTTACAAACCGTTTTGACGGCATGCAAATCAAAAGTACACAAAAATATAAATAAAATAGTTATGTTTGTTTAAGTTTTCCCCTCTTTCAGACATTTACAGTCATGTACATGTAAATATATTGTAATTGCTATCGTGTATGCCAATTTCTTACACAAAACATTCTCTCTCGAAAAAGAAAATCTGTTCAATCTAACTCATGGAAATGGCACGAGATTATGCACAATTGCACACCGTATAGTATACAATGAGTAGGCTCAATACGTAGAGTTTTCTGAAAAAAAAATCCAGTACTATGATTAATATCATCCGATGAAGCAGAAACAGTGAATTTCAAATAAATTAGATTCAGAACATCGTTCAGCGTGGGGATTTGAGCAGATTTAGGCAAATAAAATCGGGTGATGACTCACAGCTGAAATAGTACATACAGTGTTTATCTTCATAGTGGAAGGTATATTATTTCGAGTCCGCGCCTCAACGTTTAACGTTCGGGTATGTTAAAAGTCGACAGTCAAGGCAGCATGTTATAATGCCCTCTTTGGCTCAAATGATAAAAGGGGTGCAATAATTTCCCACAATGCATTTCAAACAAGCAGCATTAATACTGGAATTCATTCACGCCTCCACTTGGTCATAGTAAATGATACACAAGTGAAAGTAAATTAACTACTATAATGGATATTTGTTGATTGATTGATTGATTGATTGATTGATTGATTGATTGATTGATTGATTGATTGATTGATTGATTGATTGATTGTTTTATTTCCATGCAATAATAAACATTATACAATATATCAACAATAATCATCGGATTACGTTAAATTCCGAGAAATATAATAATCATTGCATGGGAGGGGACAGTCATAAGCACAGTGGCTTGAAATGCATGCCCCTCCAGAAAATGACTACAGCCCTGAGTATAATAATAAGAAATAATACATTAACAGTATACATACCAGGGCCAAAGAAAGAAAACACCAAGCATGTCACGAATATAAAAATACCACTATGTTTTTGGAACATTTTCTTGCATAATTTCTATTTGTTGATACTGCATTCTTGTCGACATTGAGGCAATTTCTACAATGAATTTTGAGAATCATTTTTGGAAGAAATGTTAGAAGAAATGTGTTGATTGTATGTGGACTAATAACCAGCGTTTATGGCACAAAAAGTTGTTTTAACCACTGTAGAAATTAAAGAGAACAATCTAGGAGCCCCGGCTATGAGCCTATATCTAATTTCGATACAAATTAGTGTGACACGCAAAGGACTGTGAAGGTACGCCCAATCTTTATCTGTACACACTAATTAGGGTGCAATTTGGGTGCACAAATTGTCCCAATAGCAACACACTTGTGAGGTTCAATTTTGAACCCTTCAGGGTACACGCCTTTAACCAATGCACCTTCAGAGGAGTTATTTGAACCCACATACGTGCGAAGTGTTCACATACGTGTACCCTAAATGGCACAGAAATACTAAGGTGTGGATATTTTGACACAACAAAATTACTTATGTATAGCAAGGTTCCTGGTCGAGTCCAGGGGCGTCGATCCATTTTTCGGATTGGGGTGGCAAAAGTGAAAAAAAAATGCCAAAAATTTTTGGCGCGTTCTCCGTGCGCCAAAGTGCAATATGGAATTTTGAGAAAAATTTAAAAAATGTAATTTAAAAAAGTTTAATAGTATTTTTATGCTAAGTTTAATGGTTTTGTGGTGCTTTGTGGTGGGGCGACTGCCCCCTTGCCACCCAGGATCGACGCCCCTGATCGAGTCTATGTAAAGTGTGGACTTGTGATTCTTTCGAGTAAGTAAGATTGGTCTTGTTTCATTTGTAGACTAAAGTATCCCAATGCATGCATTTCATGTGTGCGCGTAAATTTGTATGAACAAGCGTGTACCTGTGTACCTGTACCAGACACATCTTTGTACATCATTGAATCTCTATATACCTAAGCAATTATGTTGTTTACCTCATAATAAGTTATCGCATTGCGTTTGCATTGATTTGTTCCAAGTCGTAGCTATTGTTATTTTCGTGTCCTTCGCATGAAAAATAAGTCTTCATAAATACAATCAAGTCTGTTTCCCCCTTTTTTTACGTGCGAGTAATTCAATCGTTTTTGTTTTTCACGGGCCTACGCATTTTCTGCAGGAGCCAAGCTAATCAAAATTTGCCGATTCTCAAGCAGTGAATAGGCGTTTTCAAATTTGTCTCGAAATGGTGCGCTTCCTCACATAGATGTTTTAATTAAGCGATGGCTTTTCACTTCGAGCTATTTGAACAAGAGAAGACACAGAATATGCTTTCAGTCAAATTGACCTCACAAACAACAGCTGTGAGGACAACCTTGATCAAATCGGTGAGTCCTAAACGGACTCTATCCAAGTGTTATTGTTTAAATGTGTGACTGATGTAAAGCGATACGTCATAAAAATTTGTAAGATGATCAAACCATTCTCACGTAATTGCCCGTTAATGCAAGGACTAATCATTCACATACGGTGGGATATTAATGTGAGATGTCTGTTGAAATGCGAATGATTGAAAATAATTCATAGTTGAACTTTCCAAGAGTGTATGTGAGATGAGGTTTTCATCTGGGATGAAATGCTCAATATATGGCTTTAAATGATCATAATAATAACGTAATTTCAAAAGTATAATTTTCATCAATTCATATTATCATTTGATATTCTAAACATTATGACATGTATTTACGGAGAAGGTTTAAATTAGAAATGGCTTCTCGCCTTCTCGGGGGTTAAATACTTGAAGGTGGTTGTTTAAAAGTGACATCGTTAGACCACGAAATTAACGATTTATTTTTCTTTTACATGGCATGATGGCGACGTGTAATCAATTCATTGCCTTCTTCTATAGGTTGGAACTTTGGCTATTTGGTCACTTTTGATACAGACGGCTTTCCATATTATTTTTAACAAGGTTTAAACCTTTGAAAACCCTGAATTGTACATTCCCCTAGTATAATATTGCCATCGTCTGCCCATTAGAATGAGGGGGTTAAATGTGGTGTCTAAGTTAAACTTGCTCCTCGGTTGGCATTGCGTATTATATACAGGATAACTTATAGTTGCTTTTTTTATGTCAGAAAATCAAGAACTGCATTTAGTTCGATATGTACCCCCCCCCCCACACACACACACACACACTCACATACACACATACACACACACACACACACACACACACACACACACACACACACACACACACACACACACACACACACACACACACACACACACACACACACACACACACACACACACACACACACACACACACACACACACACACACACACACACACACACACACACACACACACACACACACACACACACACACACACACACACACACACACACAAGCACAAGCACGCTGAGTACGCATTTGCTTTATTTGTCCTTTTTCGTTTTTTTTCTCTTTTTACTTAAAAAAATGTCCTTCTTCTTAAGATAGCAATATACTTTCGAGGGAAAACCTGTATGATACTTCGCTGTTGATTTTAAGTATGAAAAAAAATATCTTCTTTAATTGAGCAAAACGGGACAAAAAGGTTTTCCTGGTATAATATTCTGTTTACATTTATTTTCACTATAACCAATTTCATCCTCTCATGGAATATCGAGTTGAGTTAAATATTATTCATATTCAAATCTGAAATGGGGCGAAATATTCAAATCAAACAATACTTTGGTAATTAAATCCTTGAATAAAATACGGACCCTATAATGATAGTTACCATTATGCACAAATCGTCATACACATTAAGTTTGATTTCCACTTTCAAGAAAGCACAGAAAGTATAACAAAACAACAAATTACAACATTTAACAAGCGCTGTAGATAATTTTAACATGGCTACTATCAATATACTTATTTGACTATCAGAGAAAAAAATAACATAATATTACATGTTTTTTGTAACATAAGGTACACAAAATATAAAACAAACTAAATAATCGTGTTGTACTGGTTATAATAATGACATATACTAAGGAAACAGATTGTACGTCTAATGATTTTTTAGAGAAAATAATACAAAATACAAAATAAACATAACATCATTATTTTCACTATCACTCACCTTACATGAACATGTTTTTGTTTTACAAGATTACCCTGTATGCTCGTGTATTACCCGTATATTTATATCCACCAGTTACTATTCCAATTCAATATCTGAGTTAAAACCGGCGTGGAATTACGTCAAATGTTCTTCACGCGTGCTCCGTAGCATGTATCAATAACACTATCCCAATTAGACTGGAAGCACCATATGACTTGTGTTGAAGTTCCCGTCTTGTGCAACAGCCCTGAGGACACAGGGTCTTAGTACGTCGAGGCAGAATCGGGCTCCGCTAATAAAAAGGTCATGGGCATTTCGGAATTTTCAATTATCGGAGAGGCGATCACGGAGATGAAAAATAAAATAGGTCGCATCTTGCCATAATGATAATGAAGAAGGTTAAAATGTACTGCAGGCTTTTTATTTTGGTTTTGCAACACTATTCACTTACGAACCGATCTCATGTTTTTCATTCTTGAAGGTGGAATGCAAAATTAACGTGTAGGACAATTAGTACACATGAAAGCTATTATTGCAGGGTCCTGAAATTTCTTCAAGAATTTAGGTACAAAATGCATTGTTTGACTTTTGACTTATTTCGCCTCATTTAAGAGTTTGAATGCCAACATATTACCTGGTAATGCAAACAGGATAAATTGAAATATATAGTGAAAAATAAATCTGATTATTTTATCTGCATAGGGTGCAGAATGTTTAACAGGAAAACACCTTTTGTCACATACTTAACCGAAAAAAGATCCAATTCTCTACTCTTATTAACCAACAGACATGTAGTAAACTAGTGATTTCTGTAATTTGCTATCTTTAGGCCTGAAAATTTTCATTTAAAACAAATAAATTAAAAGGTAGAAAAGCGTAGTGTGTGTGTGTGTGTCTGTGTGCGCGTAAGTGTTCGTGTGTGTGTGTGTGTGTGTGTGTGTGTGTGTGTGTGTGTGTGTGTGTGTGTGTGTGTGTGTGTGTGTGTGTGTGTGTGTGTGTGTGTGTGTGTGTGTGTGTGTGTGTGTGTGTGTGTGTGTGTGTGTGTGTGTGTGTGTGTGTGTGTGTGTGTGTGTGTGTGTGTGTGTGTGTGTGTGTGTGTGTGTGTGTTTGTGTGTGTTAGAGTTAGATAAGTACGTGGCAAATGTGTTGATGTTGATAACTCATTTATGTTGGAAAATGGATTTAGCGCCTTTTGGAAATAAGGTTTTGAAATACCAATTTTGATATTTGAGCCACTTAATAGTATTGCAATGGACAAAAAGAAACCATGAAATACCTAGCATATCCTGCCATTGGCAAAATATGAATGGATAAACAGTACATGTCACTTATGCAAATGGCCAGCTCTTACATGAAATTGTAATACATCATTCTATAGGGGAAATGGACATGGCATAATGTGGAACTCATAGATTTCATGCTTTTAAAGTATACTAAATGATCGTTTTGAATTATTTTTTCCCCAGGGGTTCATTTTTCAGGCCTCACCAAAGACATTATACCATGAATGATTATGTAGTTCATTTTTGTAACTGGAAACATATAATGCCTAGACAATCATAATAATTACCTTAAAGATAAAGTATATAACAACACTACGCTAAGTCTTTGAATCAGTGTACTACCTTTCATTATACATTATAACACAATTATTCTACAATTTTTTTATAGAAATATTGATAACATTGAAAAGAGATTTTTGTCACGTATCTACCTATTTCTCTCTTTAGAAATTGGAAAGGCATGATAATGAGGAGTGAAAATTTGTCTATATTATAAGCAATTCTCCTAAATATGTCAGCCTATCAAACGGCATCAAGCAATAACATGCCACACCCAGTGACATTTTATGAATAATTATCTTCCCTAACTAGAATCTAAATCTACAATGTGTACTTTCCTGTCTCCATTATCATCAGAGTTTCTGTTATATGCAAGACCGTATGGATTTTGAGATAACAATACTGTACATATTCACAAGGAAAATATGAAAATTACGATGAGTGTATGTCAAGATATTCCAAATAATTTGAAATAAAACATAATGCTGTATTACTGAACTTTAAACCTTTTAGTAAAATTGCATTGAAACTCCACAGACTTTGGATGAAATACTCGAAGTTTTACAGTGAGTAGGTATTGCTTTTTATTTACGTGGCGCCGTTATTTCCATTGGCAGTTTCAAAGGAATTTCTGAATGTTGTCACATGGAGTCAAACTTAGTTATTTTGTATCCCAACTTAAATTGGCAAAATATCATTTATTCTTTTATTAACTCTGGTATTCTTGATAAACTTTTCCCAGAACAACCTCTGTCCATACCTGTCGTCACTCCACAGGAAGTAAGGTTTGTTCTTACTAAGGAATAACCTCACTAAGTAGGGCAGCTGATCATCAGGAATGTCTTCCAGAAACACAAGGATGACCTTTTCCACCTGTTGATCATTCATGTGTTGTACAGCCATGTGTAATTTTGTAATAAAGAAATGATGATTAACCGCAGCCTTGCTGACTACAAGAACCGTTTTATAGCTATTATCTAATTCATAAATGATTGCATCCATGCAAAACATTCCAAGTGGCAAGTCATTATCGCCATAAACAATTCGATCAAAATGAGGAAGGTTTTCTTCCAGTCCCGGTTTCAGGACATCATTTACCCATTCCTCGTCATCGTCATGATAAATGATATTGAGATCGTTCAGATAATTGAGATGTTCACGGCCATCTTCCAGCTCGTAATACCCAACAACTAATAATTTGAGGAGGAAGCATTTATAGTTGATCCACCACCGATTTCGGTAGGCCAGTGTAAAACCAATAAGAGATGACACAATGAGAAGTGTAGTGCATATGTACAATGGGATATTTGGTCCACACACGAGACTTGGTTGAAAAGTAAGCAAAGGCTTGCCCACAAACTGGGATATAGATTCTGGAGAATATAACGTTTGGTTCACGTGTTTCAAAGTAACATTATTCTGATCTAGCCACCCTCTAAACCACTGCAACTGACATACGCACAATGTGGGATTATTGGATATATCTACTTGCTTCGGAAGAATTGTTCCTTCCGTGATCACTGTTACAGCATTGTATGAGATGTCCAAAAAGGAAATATGCTTGTTATCCTCAAATAAGCTTTTGTCAATTGCTTTGATATTGTTGTGCTGTACATATACACCAACCAAACTGTACAGCTTGGCAAAATGCAGAGGTGCAAGTTTTATGATACTATTTCGATCCAGATATAAATACTCCAAAGAGGTTAGGTTTCGAAATATATTTTGATGCAAAACATACATCCTACAGTTGCTTAATTGTAGCCTTTGAAGACTAATAAGTCCGTCAAACGTTCCAGGTAATAGGCCATCTAGGTTATTGCTGTCTAAATCTAATTTGTGTAGCTCCGTTAACTGAGAAAAAAATGACACATTCATAACATGATCCCACAAGCTACTTGGTTTGAGAGATCCACTTCTTAGGTATAGTTCCCGGAGTGAATGAATTTGAAAAGTGTTGATTTGGAACAGGTGTATATTGGACTCAGACAAATCTAATGTCAAGAGGTGTGTTAAGATTGAAAAGGGAATGTCCAATCCGATATTTGGTGATTTTAAAAAAGAAAGATTTAAGTGTTGCAAATTGCTTAATCCTTCAAATGCCTTGTTTTTTAATCCTATAAGAGGATTGTAGAAAATAATCAAATTGGTAAGATTCCTCAGTCCGTAAAAATTATTCTCCAGTATTTCATGTAAGTCATTTCGAGATATGTCTAAATATGTTAATGAAGGTAAATCCCAACTTGCATTTTCAATTCTGATGAGGTCATTATCGTTTAATCTCAATTCACGCAGTGATTGTAGTCCTTTTAATTGTGTTGGGTCTAGTAGAGTTATAGGATTCCCAGTCAACATCAATGTTTCAAGTTGAAGTAGGCCTGAAAACATCTCTGCCTGTATCCCTTTAATCCTGTTGTAATCCAAGTATAGAGTTTGTAAGGATACCAGCCCAAGAAAGGAATCATTGGACAGATATTCAATACGACAACCTTGAAGATTTAGGTAGAGAAGTTTACTTAATCCGTGAAATGCCTTCATAGGAACCTGGTACAACCTGTTTCCACTTAAAAATAACTTTCTAATCGGGGGTAACTCAGTACTTGCGTTTCCTGATTCTACAAAATTTCTTATTTTGTTACTCCCCACACCAAGAATTTGAAGTCCTGTCATGCCAATGTAGGGACTAAGGCTAAAAATCGAAATCCCATTGTGACCCATGAAAAGAGATATTGCATTTAAATGCCTAAATACTCCATTTGGTAACTGTGCAATTTTATTGTAGGAAAGATCAAACATCTGGAAAGTAGAAGCTGCAAACGGAAGAAAGTCCTTTTCAGAAACTGAATATATATTATTGTACGACAGAATCATTTGAGACACATTATAACTCACAAATGTGTTAAATTTTAAAGCACTAACACTGTACATGAATATTTTTGCTGGTTCAAATGACGTAAATGTATATGATGGGATGGATGTAAAATTATTGGCTGGTAAGCTGATGAAAGCCAAATTAGTGTTGTGAATAAATAAATTATCATCTAGTGATGACAAGTGGTTATAGCTCATTGAAATGTTCTGTAGGTGTTGCAATGAATCGAATGTCTCTGGTTCAATCCATGACAAGTTGTTGTTATCCAAGAAGACCATTTTTAAATTCGGGAGACTTCGGAATGAGTTGTTCGCCAGTGTTGTTATCTTGTTTCTGGCCAGATCCAGGTGCGTCACTTCCGGTGGTAGACCAGTCGGAACTGCTGTAAATCCGAGAGCTCTGCAATCGGCCCTTAAACCATTGCCTTGCTGTAAAAGTTGGCATTGTGAGGCTTCTCGTTGTTTCACATCCGTGCTCCGTAGTGCGTCACCCCCTGGTGATCCTTGTGTTAACTGTACTATTAATAGTACTGATACCGTCAGTATGATGGCCATCGGTAATCTGCTTTTAAACCTGCTCTGAAATGTAGAAGGTACTGCTCGTTGCTTTCCGCACATCGTTGTCAGCGAAAGGATGACATAAAGTTTTTTTTTTTTAATGCTGTGTTGAATTTTACGATGGTTGCTTTGAAAAAAAAAGAAAAGTGTGAAATATGGCAGTGAGTTCTGTCAATAAGAAACAGACAAGTTGGTGTATCTAAGTACTTTGTTTTGTAATGGACCGAATTGTGTCAAAATAGTACATGAGTTCTGACATTTGTATTTCCAAATTTACCTCACCTTATTTAATATCTGATAAAAATGCACACTTTATATGTCACCTTCACTCTGAAATCATTGCACTAGTTGAAAACATTTTTACTTCTTGTTTTCCTGTTTCCATTGTGTCAAGGATTACCCAATTGCTAATATCGCTCGTAAATACAATCCTGTGAGATCTTTATCGTCATCAAACTCTGGTTCCCTTATTGTTCCAAAATCTGCAAAAACATGGGAACAAGCTGTTTCCCATGCTAATCCTGCTCTGTGATATAATATAATATAGTTATAGTTATTAGAAGTTTATTAGAAGTTGCAGTTTTCCAGAGTCATTTCAAAGCAGTCTAAAAACTTATTTGTTGAGTTCTTCCTATTGATTCTACACTCAACTATTGTATTTCTACTCCCTTATTCACTTACCCCTTTTCTACACTACGCGTGGACCACTCTACAGAGAATATTTGGCACACAACAAATCAAATGATTTATCATCATTATTAGGTGAGCGGCGAGAGGCCCAAAAGTGGCTTATCTGAGGAGTTTATAATAAACCGACTGGATTATGGCTACAATATACCTCATTTTAAAGGATATTTTCTGATTTTTTTTTTAAATAAGCATATTAGCTGCCGCAGCTTGTAGCATCACCATGAAACTTTGATTAGACCACGCTCCTATTAGTGCCGAAAATACACAATTTAATATGAAAATTTAACATATTTGTATCGTTTTGGATACTGTTCTGGGATGAAAGCACTATATAATATGAATTTTGCTGGACAAAAGCTTAAAATCTTGTTGCATAGCCACATAATTTTCCCTAGCAACCATTTCAGCTCATGCACATGCAAATGACTTTGTGTGAATTTTCAATTTTGAATGCAATTTTCTTTTTGTAACTAAATAAAAATAAAAGTAAATACCTTTCATTAATACAATATCATTGAGTTGATATTTTATTGATGTTGGAGTAGGTAGGTAAATAACCATAGCAACCGTAATATAAGACAAAGAAGTGTGTTATACTACGTTAAACTTAAGCTCACACACCACAAAAATGTCATTTTATAACTTTTACTGGGACCGAGCTTTATTAGTCAATGAATTATTTGTTGGTTAAGAAAAAAAAACGCATTGTTATACTGAAAGTGAAAAAATATGCATTGATCTGTTAACCTTACGAAATCCATCACAATCTGAAATATTCTCTAGGCAGACCATTTCGTTGCCTTATAGCCACAACATATTGCCTAGCAACCAAAGTTTTAATGGTGTTTAGTGTTATACCCAAGGAGATAATTGGCTTTAATCATAATTTTTTTTGCTGGGGAGGATTTGAAAGTTTTATACTATATTAAAAAAGTGTGCTAAATCCAATGAAAGCACTCTTATTGACTCTACTCGTGACTTTAACAGGGTTTGGGCTATTTGGGGGCAAAAAGAAGCAATTTTATCATTTAGGTAAAGAACAGATTTTGGGTTAAAACCTGTATCAAAGTACATGTAAGCTGAAACAGCCCTAACATATATAAAAAAAAAAGGATGCTGGAAATATGTGCCTCATTTAAACACATTTTTAAAATTAAATTGGTCATATTCTGTTTCAAAAAATGTCAAGTTTTAGCATTTTTGGTAAAAATACGAATTTGATCAGTAATTTATTATTGGTTCAAAAATTCTGACAAGACTTTCCTGCTCAGAAAATTGTGTAGATACAGTATCTGAAGAGCAGCATTATTGTTCTCAATTGTTTTGTTTTGGCCGTTTGGTCCTTTTTTTTTTGCTAAAATATTTTATTTTAGCCATGTTTGGCTGAAAATCATTTTGAGGGTTTAGTTAAGAATTCTCATGATGGTGGCTAGTTTTATGCGATGCTGATCCTAGTTAATAAATTTACCGATTACTCAAAGAAGCCTTTTTGAAACCAATCACGATATTGTGAATTGGGGGGAAGTTTTGAAGTTAAAAATGACTGTAATCACTTTGGTAAACACTGGGATTTTGTAGCCGAAATCGTTTTTTAAAAGGTTGGAAAATACGACACTTAGGTAAAAGAAGATGCAGACGCCGAAAATCACTCTTCTTAATGCAACTTGAGGTATATTTGACAAATTGGTCAAGTTGGTACTCTCATTTTCTTTAATTGTACATGTAATGATCTGTTTGTTGGTATATAAACATGTAGACATGGAGACAAAGTTGAATAAAATATAATTTTACTTTTATTGATAACTGATCACACGCCATACTCCATCTGAAATCGTTAAGCTTGCAAATAAAGCAAATAATAATACTAGTCGACTCTTACCTTGTTTCTCTAGTGGATGAGTGAGAGCCATAAGACGTGTTGTTACTAGTATATATTCTGTATTGTGAAGCTAAAATGAATTCAGCATGTAAAGATAAGGTGTTTTTTTTATACAGGCCTCTCGAAACCATATGTTAATCTGACGCCTTATTTGTTCATCCAATCAAATGTTATGTTATTGTAGTCAAGAGTGTCAAATGGCAGTAGCCAATTACCAGTTTTAATTTTCAGTTTCACAATTTGAAAGAAATAAAATAAACAGTAGAGTGCAGTAACACTCAATTTGACTACGCAACATTACTATACATTAACCTCAATAATATAATTAAACTACTTTCGAAAACTAATTGAAACCCCAACCCTGGAGAAGAGGGAGAAAAAAACCCAGTTTTTCTTGGTTTCCACTTAAGTGTGATAAATTAAATTGTTGTTTCATCTGGCACTAAAGGTGTTTAGTCAGTGAGGGGATAGGGTATGCACCCCCTATCTCGCAAGGTGGGTGGGGGGATGCGGTACAATCATCCCTCCCGTTACAGGGAAAGTATTTTGTTAATCATAATAATCGAAAAGTAGTAGGATTAAATAAATAAATTAAGACTTAAGAATAAGAGTATTGGCCTTGCTAGCCAAACGTCCAGGGTTCAAATCCCAGTCGGGGCATTGTGCTTTTCTCGCACTGAAAATTCTTAATTCTTAATTTTTTTAATTAGTAGTATGATCCTTCTAACTATGGCGATTGTTTATTATTATCATCATCAGTATCATCATCATTATTATTATCATTATTATTATTATTATTATCATCATCATTATTTTTATTATTATTATTATTA
>JZLH01S0617895.1:44226-57143 GCA_001188425.1 Eucidaris tribuloides
GGTGAAGGGGCAAAAAGAAAGAAAATGAATGAATAAGAAGAAAATAATTATCGTATATATGATGGTACAAAAGAGAATCAGGTTCAAGGAACGAAAATGGTAGATTAGAAATTGGTGCTGTAAGGGAATTTTATTTGAAAAGGGCATTTTTTCCCTATCGGAAATTGTGGGGGGGGGGGCAGTTGCCCCCGTTCGCGCCCTGTTACTGTGAATATTTTTGGCGTAATGTGTGATCACGACATTAAGCTTTTACAATCGGATATATCGGAGGTTTTTCTTTGTTGTTGTGTGTGGTCGTGTGTGTGTGTGTGTGTTGTGTGTGTGTGTGTGTGTTGTGTGTGTGTGTGTTTGTGTGTGTTTGTGTGATTTGTGTGTAATTGTGTTTGGTGTTGTGTATGTGTGGGTGTGTTGTGTGTGTGTATTTGTGTTATAGTAATACATACAGTGATGATGTGTGTTATTTTGAACGGTTGTTAGAATAAGATCATAGTGTTGCTTCTCGTTTAAAGTCTCTTTGCTTAGGGAAGGTGTGACTATGCCCTTAGCGGAAATCTCTTTCGATTTTCCTTATTGACAGATCCTTGGTTCGTGTCTCGGTGATGGTGAAGTCCTTTAGGTAGGGGAAACTTCACCGGATTCTTGTTTCCTCTTTATTGAAGACTTACTATACTAGGTATAACTATCAAAAGAGAAGATATTTTATTTGTAAGTGAAATAGAACTCATTATTTACAGGCAGGATGCAGTTATACATGAATGATTCGCAAGGGGTACATGATAAAATGCCCACGTGCAGGTAGGGACCCAATATAATTTAAAAAAAAATAAAATCTTACGTAAGTGATTGACAGGCTAAGTTGTCTCAACATTACTGTAATCTTAACGCTCATGAAATGCAGATATACAAAGTCAAATTTAAACATTTTATGCCGGAAAACATTACACTTAATGTATGTGGTGTGAAGATTGAACCTTCAGAGTCTACCAGAAACTTGGGAGTTATATTTGACTCATCTTTATCTATGTCCAACCAAGTCTCTTCACTGTGCAAATCTTTAAATTTTCACATTTTTAATATTTCAAGGTTGAAAAGGTTCTTGACAAAGGAAGCCTGTCATCAGGCTATGTGCTCACTCGTCCTAAGCCGTTTAGACTATTCCAACTCCCTTCTAATGAACGCAAATGTTGGTGACCTAAATAGACTCCAGCGAATTCAAAATCGTGCAGCCCGTGTTGTACTTGGGGCCAATAGATATGAACATGCACCCCCACTACTTCAGGAATTACATTGGTTGCCTGTACAAAAAAGAATTGTGTACAAAATCAGTATGTTAGTATTTCAATGTTTACATAACTGTGCTCCAAGATATCTGTCTTCCCTTTTTCAGTTTCGTTTTCCGTCAAATTACCAATTACGCTCAAATGCAGACACTACACTCTACAGCACTCCGTTTACCACAGGCCAACACGAAAGCTGGTGAGCGCAGCTTCCATTACTGTGGACCAAGAGTCTGGAATAAGTTGCCGAAGGAGCTGCGCTCATCAGCTTCGATATACACATTCAGAAGGGAGCTGAAAACGTTTTTATTCTCTTAGTTCTATCTATAAGTTGTAAAGCGCATTGATCATTTGTTAAATTGGAAATGCGCTATAGACATGATAGAAGAATCAATTGTATGTATGTATGTATGTAAATTTAGTTAATTAAGTAATATGCTGTTATTTCATTACATTCCACTTTGAAAGTACACCAATCTATTTCAAAAGTTATAGTTTTTATTGACAAACCAGTTATTCTTACAACACTGCTTGCAGCGAATCGTGTTAACACAACCCTCATGGATAATGAAAATATACCTTCTTTCTCCACTGGATGAGTGAAAGCCATAAGACGTGTTCTTACCAGTATATATTCTGTATTGTGAAGCTAAAATGAATCCAGCATATAAAGATAAGTTTTTTTTTTATACAGGCCTCTCGAAACCATATGTTAAACTGACGCCTTATTTGGTCATCCAATCAAATGTTATGTTACTGTAGTGAAGAGTGTCAGATGGCAGTAGCCAATTACCAGTTTTAATTTTCAGTCTTACAATTTGAGAGAAATAAAATGAACAGTAGAGTGCAGTAACACTCAATTTGACTACGCAACATTACGAAAAAGTTAATACATTAACCTCAGTAATATAATTAAACTACTTTCGAAAACTAATTGAAACTCCAACCCCGGGGAAGAGGGAGGAAAACCTAGTTTTTCTTGGTTTCCACTTAAGTGTGATAAATTACATCTGCCAAGTATTGTTTCATCTGGCACTGCAGGCGTGTAGTCAGTGAGGGATGGGGGTATGCACCCCCTATCTCGCAAGGTGGGTGTGGGAGGGGGCGGGAGATGCCAAGTACAATCACCCCTCCCGTTACAGGGAAAGTATTGTGTTAATCATAATAATCGTAAAGTAGTAGCATTACATAGATAAATTAAGGATTAAGAATAAGAGCATTGGCCTTGCTAGCCAAACGTCCTGAGTTCAAATCCAGGTCGGGGCATTGTGTTTTTCTCGCACATGGTGGGTTTTTTTTTAATCTGATCCAATACTTCATAAACCGAATCCATTGGCTTTATGAAGTAGACGGAAAGCATGGAATATTCAGTAACCACAGAGATAAAATAATAAATATTTAAATGAATAAATAAATATATATGTTAAACAGGAAATTAAATGTTTTTGTTATCAATGATACGTACAATTCTCGAGTAACGACATAGAATTCGACAATTAGTAGTTTTACTATACTGCACAATAATGAGCTCATATAATTCATTTTATCAAATCCTTACATTGTTTTCAATGTGCTCAATAAAAATTTATTTATTTATTTTATTTATTAACGGTATATATAGCTCATGCTTGGCAGCCCGAAGGCTGAATTGCGCATGGCACACAATATTGGACCATGTATCCTTCAGCAAGGCAGCAGCTATACAGCGCCATAGAAGGGGCCCGAAGAATGTTGATATAGTGTTGGAATGAATGGCCATCACACCGGGTTTTCACCCTTCACTTTTCGATGAGTGTGTGGGTTCTTTAACGTGCTGAGGTGTTTCTGTCTCAACACGGGACCTCCGGCTTTACGTCCTATCCGAGGGACGAGGTAATGGGGATAAAGTGCCTTACCCAAGGACACAACCGCCACGACGTGGGCTCGAACCACGGACCTCTAGGTCGGGAAGCCAAGCTGTTATCCACTACGCCATTACATCCTAATCTGACTTTCCGTTTCAACCTGTTTGTATTCCTATTTAAATATCAATATTTAAAAACAAAATACCGTCGTGCCGCTGACAGAAGCATGTGCGTGAGCACATGCTCTAATCAAAATTTGTTCACAGTAAATTGCCTCAAAATTGAAAACCATTGGCTTATAAATGTATTTTGATCATTTTAAGACCTTCTGTCAATCTTGAAAGTACTGATATCAAATTAGCTGATTTTCAAATTACCGTTAACGCCTTTCTGCTTAGAGAACGCGCTAACAACTTTCTGTCAACGGCACGAAATACCCCAATACAGACAGAAAAAAATATATATCCGCCTTATATGGAGTACCAAGTAAGCCTATGCCAGCTTAGAGTTGATTTTTATTCTGAGTAGACGCACGTTCATAGGAGCATTGAACTGCAGACTAAGTACACTTCATTTTTATCAGCATTCAGTCACGGTTTCCGTGTGTTTACCTCGTCGATTATTCATTTGCAAGCAATTATCGGTCTTTACAATCCATTAAATCCAGCTCGACCCACCTATATCAGAATTATTCAGCAGTCGTTAATATAGTGAACGCATCTGTGAGCATTCGTCATTACTGTAAATAAAACGACGATTTTGTTTTTATTTATGCACCCCAACCCATTCACAGTTTACGAATACCGGTTGAGTAGGATATGTTGGACTATAGCGTCGACAATGTAACAAACAGACAAGCAAATGTATACACCGGTCTCATAAACAACTATGGCCATGTTCACAGTTACATGATAACCTTCCAAGCGCGCAAAAACGAAAGCATAACCAATAAGTGTGTGAGTGCGTGTGTTTGTGTGTGTGTGTGTGTGTGTGTGTGTGTGTGTGTGTGTGTGTGTGTGTGTGTGTGTGTGTGTGTGTGTGTGTGTGTGTGTGTGTGTGTGTGTGTGTGTGTGTGTGTGTGTGTAGGTGTGTGTGTGTGTGTGTATGTATGCGTGTATGTGTGACTGTGTGTGTGAGTATGTATGTGTGTTTGTGTGTGTGTGTGTGTGTGTGTTCAACGTGCACAACATGACTTATACAAATTCGACCGAATGTAGAATAACATGAAATTAATTAATCATAATTACATAACATAGTTAAATTCTGATAATTTGCGCTTACCTCCCACTCACCCCTCCAAAAAAACTCTATATAATCATATGACTTACGCATATAAAGCAACAATACTGTTTGCAAATAATATTTTTAAGCCAAAGCGACGATGACAACGACGATGATGATGATGACGATCATGATGATGATGATGATGATGATGATGATGATGATGATGATGATGATGAGGCTCTCTCATTCGGTGATAGAGCGTCATGCTTCGTGGCGTATTCTTTTGAATTCTTTTGACGATATTTTACAAGACTGCAATATTCTGAGGATGTCTTAGAATTATTTTTGTAGTCTGTGAACATCTAATATAGAACGCAACCAAAACCTGACGCATTTTTTGAGCGTAGCCGGAAGAGGCATGGTGAACATAGCCCGTACCGGCGAACGTCGCCATGCTGGTATACTACATACGTTAAATGGAAGACAGTGTTCCATCGACCTGCAATTCGGGCTGTAGATAAAAAGTCGCAGCCGTACCGGCGTCTCATTGCTATCTCGTGTAATTTTTGAGGAAACATTGCGCAAACATAATTAATCGCGGTCCGCGTCGAAAACTACAGTCACACAAAGCAGCCACACAACAGTAAAACTTTTGCTTGCTTTTCGCCAATCCTAAGTTTGTTGTGTGTGTAAATGTGTTTTGTCGGCCGGCACCGCCGGCTATGGAGTGGTGAGGGACAAGGCATAGGGCTATCATAGGGGGAGTGACAATATTGTTGGCGTTACTACTACTAGCTGTGGTGCTGGTGAACAGGCCAGGACTTCCGGGCCCTTGCGGGCCGGACTGCCCTGGTTATGTGCTGTGTGTGTCGCAATCACCAGACCCTAGTCCGTAGGATGGAAGGCTCTCAGAGTGGTTGTCGGTGGGCGGGGAAGGGCAACGGACAGGTAAAGTTAGGGTGGTATGCAACAAGGGTGCGCGGGGAGGTGTTCCCCCATTTGTGGGTGGGCGAAGGGGTGGGGGAGGTGCTACGACGCTAGGGCAGACGGTGCAACTAAGGGTGGGTGGGGGAAAGGGGTTGTAGCGGACTCTAAGCAAGGACAGGTGAGAGAGCGGCGAGCCAACGTGGGGGGAAGGAAATGCAGCGGTGTAAGGGACTGAGCAAGAAAACAGCGAGGAGCCGCCAAGCGCGAGTGGGACGCGATAAAGCAGGAGGGCTGGGGAAGAAAAGGGGAGGTTGCAAATAAATCCCGACCCCCCCCGTTGTGATGTGGGAAAGGGATTGCTTTAGGGGTGGCTTGCTTTCCCCCCCCCTCGAATGAGCCTTAGATTCGAACAGACCACAAAAACATTCAGGTAGTGTGGGGGTGGGGGAAGGGGATTGCTTAGACTACTTATGGATAGGGGCTCTTGTTGGGAACAATTCTAACAAAAAACATCAGGTGGTTGTGGGGGCGGGGGAAGGGGAGCTAGCAAGGCAGGTAAAGCAGGGTGTGCAACAGGATGGTCTGGCGCGGAAGCGGGCGTGGTTGCCCCCCCCCCCATTGGGTGGAAAAGGGGTGGGAGGAGGGTTGCTTAGGGCCTAGCAAGGAAGTAAGGCGAGGAGGGCGGTGCAACATGTGGAGTGGGAAGGCTGGGAAGGGGTTGCTTAGGACTGCTACGCCAAGACGGGTAAAGTCGGGACGTGCAACGGCGGGGTGGGGGAAAGGTGGGGGGAAGGCGGGGTTGCTTAGGACTGGGCTGAGCAGGAGGAGCAGGGTATAGTCGGGGGAGGCTGCAGAAAACAGGCGTGCTGGTGGAGAGGGGTGGTTGCAATCCCCCGCCCCATATTGTGGTGGGGAAAAGGGATTGCTTAGGGAGGCGGCTTGCCTCCCTCCGCTCGAATGAGGCTTATTTCAGTGAACACATCCACTAAAAACTTTTCAGTGTTGGTGGGCGGGGAGAAGGGATGCTTTAGGACTGCTAGCGAAGGACAGGTAAAGTCAGGGGCGGTGGACCAGGGATCGATGCTTTTAAGGGTGGTTGCCTCCACCCACTCCCCTCCCCCGGCTCATACAACCACTGAAATCATGTATCTCATGAAATTTTGCCTTGGCTTGGCGCCACCCTTGCTGTAAAGTGATCATTATGCACAGGTTTCGTTGGGGAATGTCCAAAAGTTTCGGTGCCCAGGTGCCCCCACGAAAACTATGGAAGGAAAGCCTAAAAGGGAGCTGTCATTCGTAAAAGTTATGCATTTTGTTGTCAAAAGGCCAGAGGTGCTTTTGAAATGTCATACTTACGAAATACGTAATGTGTTTGTTCTTTAGCAATAAGAGGGGCAATACGAGAGGGATACAACGGAATAAGGGGCTGGGGAGGGGATTGGCGGATTTTGCGACTATATTATGAGATTGGGAGGATATGGGGACTCCCCCCCCCCCAAACAAAAAAAAATGAGTGAACGACGTGCGTGGTGCAGCTTCATCGGCGCGAAGCGCCGATGAAGCTAGTTGACTTAGAATTGCAGTTTGAGTTGGAAAGTGCCATCGAGTCGTTCTCGACTCCTGGTGACCCCATGGACAAACTTTCTCCATGCCATTCTATCCTGTGCGCTCAGTTCCCTCAGAGATTTCCCAGTTTCTTTAGTAATTCCTTCTCACCATCTATTCCCATGTCTTCCTCTACTCCTTCTGCCTTGTACTTTCCCGAGAATGATGTCCTGCTCCATATCCTTTGATCTGATAATGTGTCCAAAGTAGTTTGAGTACACCTTTCCAATTCTCTCTAACAGTCTCACCCTCTCTCCGTATAGACGTACACAAGGGGACAAAAGGTAGCCACACCCCTGTCAATTGGCAAATTAAAAAATATATTAACAAAATAAGCATTAAAAAAGCATAATCAGAAACTAGAGCAGTTCCACTGCGGGCAGCCGATGGGTATGCCTTCGCACTCCCAGTCCAAGTCCGCTAAATTGACATGCCTTATTCATGCATGAACTCCATGTAATAAAAAGGGGCTTTAAGTTTTCACGGTAATGAGCTGGAATGAGATGTATATAAATTCCGGTGATCTATGGCCTTTCAACTTCGAAATCTAATCAGTTCATTGTAGTTTCAGGCTCATGAAATATACTTGACCAAAGTTACATAAACATTCGATTAGCCGTTTATAAGTCATCGCGGTAACGAGCCCAAATCAGAAGGCCCCATGACCTTTGTCATTTCAACTCCAAAATTTGATCAGTTCATCGGTGCCTTATAATACATACTTCACACAAATACATCAAAGTCCGATCAGCCGTTCTTCTTAAGTTATCGCGGCAATGAGCTCAAATCAGATATATTTTAGCCCCTGCGACCTTTGACCTTTGACCGTTAAACTGAAAAATCTGATCAATTCATCAAAAAGACATGTAAGAAAGAGCGCAGCTACGTGGGTATAGCACAACCAAGGACAGTTATTACAACAAAAATGATATATATATATATATTTTTACAATAATTGTCTGCAAGCAATTTACACCGTCCTATTGAGTGATATAACCTTACTGGAAGTACTAGATGAATTCAATTTGGTTCGGTTTTGTTATATTCTGTCACTAAATCAGTTTACATGTTGGCTACTTGTCAATTTCAGGCGGGAAGACACAATCCAGAAAATGACTAACAGAAACCTGCGTCATATCTTGATGTTCAATGTAAGACGAAAACCAATCACACGCTCGCGTATACGCACGTACACACACAATAATCTGATATTAACTTTAATTTGGGGGTAATTTTACCCCGTATATTTAATAATGTATAATAATTCACAATAATTCATTTCATTAGTGCTAGCACTGAGCAATATAAATTTTCAGTCTTCTAAGTGTTTACATTTCTCGTTATGATATCGTATACATTTTTGCTGTAACAATAGACAATAGGCAACTCAACATGACGACGTAATTCCATTATTTATATTTTGATTATGTGGATACATTATGAATATGCATAAAATATGGCACATGATTCGACAATTCGTGTGGAAGCGTTGACTTAAGTTCGCTTTTGTTCATCGAACTAATGGACATGTACTTATCGAGACTACTGCTGAACGAAAACAATATGCGCGGCAAGGTTGCTATGGTAACCGATATGAGCGGTTGCCATGGTGATAGGAAAGACTCTTGACTCTCACGCCGTACCCCGCTTCAATATGATGCCGGGTATTAACGTAATTTTCTACACGTGGATGGGATGCGACCAGGCAAATATAATCACTCGATGTCAAACACGCACTTAGAATGGTGGTAGAGCATTACCAATCTCGCTCTTTTTTTCTGCATTTTTTTTCTCTCTCTCTCCTTTTTTTTAATCTCTCTCGCTTTTTTTTTTTTTGGTTTGCCCTAGTCACACTGCCATGACGGGTTGAAAACATTTATCGCGATGCATGGTGTCGTGTGCTGGTCTAGACGCAGGGTTTCCGGCAAAACGTGTGGCTGCATTCTGAAATAATATTTTGACAGCGGGGAAAGTGTATATACGCTGTCAATTTGATACCCCAATAAACACGGCTTCAATCAATGTAATATAGATAGACAGATAGATAGATAGATAGATAGATAGATAGATAGATAGATAGATAGATAGATAGATAGATAGATAGGTAGATAGATAGATAGATAGATATATAGATAGATAGATAGGTAGATAGATAGATAGATAGATAAATATATAGATGGATAGATAGAGATGTGTGTGTGTGTGTGTGTGTGTGTGTGTGTGTGTGTGTGTGTGTGTGTGTGTGTGTGTGTGTGTGTGTGTGTGTGTGTGTGTGTGTGTGTGTGTGTGTGTGAAAAATAATAAAGCCCAGGATTGACGAATACTTCGTCGAATTCTGAAAAATTGATAAAGTAGAACTTTATTTGTTAAAGGCTTGTATACGATGTTCAGTTTAAAAATTGACGCCACATGATTCTCCTATTTGCTACTGTGTCTTTGATACGTATAAAATGAGCCTGAAAAAATTGCAGTGTAGTGCTTTAAGTGAAAATCATTGAGAGACCTTCAGCTTTTCTCATAGACAAGAAAAAAAGAAAAAAAACCAAACAAGGAAAACGGAAAGATGCTGTGCTGCAGAATTTCTATCGGCTGATATGAAATTAATTGCTGCCAATGATGTATCAGCACATATTGTACTAGTGGACAGCATACCCTGTCTCAAACTTTTGTGTTAGGGTGTTCTATTTTGTCCTTCAACCAACTGCCAGATATGTCAGATAGCAAGTTTGACAATTTTTTTTAACGGGTCTTCCACAGTGTTATATAGTGTCTTTAACCTTGTGTGGGACAAGGAAAAGGTACTATCAGAATGGCGCACAGGAAAGGAATAATTTTGAGACTCCGAAAAAAAAGGAGATTTAACGAACTGTTCAGACTGGAGAGGGGTGACATTGTTGTCAGTAAAAGGGGAGGGGGTAGCAAGTATCATCCTTGAAAGATAGAAGGAGGAGGCGAAAAAGAAGCTTTGAGGGCAACAGTCAGAATTCAAAAAAGGAAGCTCATGCACAGATGCCATACACTCATTGAAAAAGATCATAAAAATGTAACAGGAATTCAAACAGACACCACATACTACCACCTTCGTCAACTTTCAGAAAGCATTCTACAGTGCCAATAGGGAGATAATGTGGAAAATGGTATTAAAACAGTATGGAATTTTAAACAAAATCGTAAATGTAATGCAAGCTTTTAATGAAGACTGTCGATGCCGAATCTTGTTAAACGACTAGATTTCAGTCCCATTAGAAGTTATGGTGTCAAACAGGGAGATATCCTCCTACCCTTACTCTTCCTCCTGGTTATTGATTTTGGAATGAGGATAGTCGAAAAATGAGGGTTGAACTCTTGAATCCTGAAATTGTTCGACCTGGAATTCGCTGATGACATGACATCGTTTTATTCCATAAAGATGTACACAATCTTCAAACATGCAAAGATGCAACAAAAGAAGTACTAGTAATGTGTAAAATGGGAGTAAGGTTGAATGAAAATAAATGCAAAGTTATGAACATCCGACAGGAACGGATGCAGATATCTATCAATGAAAAAAGGATAGAAAGGGCAAGAAATTCCAATACCTGGGGAGCGATATCAAAAACAGTAATGATTGATATAGTACAAGAAGAAGAGAAGAAGAAGACGAAGAAGAAGAGCAGAAGAAAGAAGAAGAAAAGAGAAGAAGAAGAAGAAGAAGAAGAAGAAGACGAAGAAGAAGAAGAAGAGAAAGAAGAAGAAGAAGAAGAAGAAGAAAGAAGGAAAGAAGAAGAAGAAGAAGAAGAAGAAGAAGAAGTTGCGGCGGAAGCCAAATTTTAGGAGGCAGCGGTGAAAGTTAAATTTACAGATCCAAAGTTTAGTAAAGTGGCGCGTCCATCCGCGCCCGAAATCCGCGCAATTCCCAGTCACGCCAGCCGCCGAAAAACTCACACGGAGGGGGGGGGGTAGTCTGAACTGGTCCGACCCTTTATTCTGGAATGCAACAGCCAAACCTGTTCCTTCAGATAAAATTCTTGACAGAATAGACACATTTCCAGTACAATAAAAAAAATCACAAAAATAGCCCTTCCAGAGAAGATTTATGCAGTTCTTATCTGTCAGGGTCTGCAGTGATATAGAATTGTAATTGCAACCCTGAGGGGATAGCCTGGGCATCAGCTCCCTGCTTAACTCCCAAGACCATAAGTGATTGACACCTTGTGTCAAAAACAGATGGTAAAACAGTTTGTATAATGTGAGTAGTCCAAGCCTTATCTGATCACTGTAATGAGATCTTTACACTGGCTTAGTTCTTAATTTGTTTGCATGATAAGGAGAGTCAGAAGAAGGCCCATACAATGCAGTGGAAGTAAATGGACCATCCAGGAGTTTTGAAGAAATCTTGTCAGAAAAACAAGAGATAAGTTAAAAGCCTCCAAACCGTATTCGTTCAGACCATCCGCTTCGCGGATGGCCCCTGCTTCGCAGGGGAGGTCTGAAATTCAGACTGGGGGGAGGGGGAAATGGGGGGGGGGTAGTGGCGAAAATGTTTTTCTCCAAATCCCAGGTCTAAAATTTTTCCCGGTCACGCCAGCTGCCGAAAACTCGCTGGGGGGGGGGGTAGTGACGAAAATTGTTTTTCTCCAAATCCCAGGTCCAACATTTTTCTCGGTCACGCCATCAACCGCGGAAAACTCACTCAGCACTCAGCGAAGGGGAGGCGGGGGGGGGGCTGGTAATGCCGAAAATTTGTTTCCTCCAAATCCCAGGTCCACAATTTCTTTCTTTTCTTTTCTTTCTTTTCTTTCTTTTCTTTCTTTCTTTTCTTTCTTTTCTTTTCTTTCTTTTCTTTTCTTTCTTTTCTTTTCTTTCTCGCCTATTTTTTTTTTTGGGGGGGGGACAGTTCCCCCACCTAGGGGGACGTGTCCCCCGTCCCCCCCCGCTTCCGCCGCCTATGTCGTTAACTAAACCACGATTAAACATATCTCGAGATTAAGACAAGCAAAATTAACACAAACGGCACTTGAAAGCTAAGACTATGCGCTTGACGTTGATGTAAGCATCATCATGTCACAAGAGTATTTTCTAATTAGCAAAGAGGGCGCTTTTCACTTGAACAATTTTTGGACACGCTGTATATAGCAATAGCAATCAACGTTCGCCACTTTTTCGCGCCGATGAAGCTGCACTACGCACCTCTTCACTCATTTTTTTTTTTTTTTTGGGGGGGGGTTGGGCCGGGGGGGATCCCCATATCCTCCCAATCTCCCAATATAGTCGCCAAATCCGCCAACCCCCTCCCCAACCCCTTATCCCGTTGTATCCCTCTCGTATTGCCCCTCTAATTCATTCTCATATTACTCTTGATTTTTCCTCTTATTTCCCCTGATTTTTTCCTCTCATTCCCCCTTTATTTCCCCTAATTGTCCCATTATTCCTCCCCAAATCCCCATTTAATTCTCCCCCTTATCCCACTCTAATTCCCCTCATATCCCCTCCCAACCCTCCTCTTATCCCACCTAGCTCTTATTCCCTTTTATTCCCTCTCCTATCCCTCTCTCTTATCCCACCGCAACGCGCATGTCTTCTATGAAGTATAAATCATTTTTTAAATCATGTATTCAAATCATCTATTCATGATTACTGAAATACGGTAGAGGATTTCCTCTACGATTATGAGAAGTCAAAGTACACTAGTTTTCCCTACGACCTTAATGATACTTCTGAATAGTCAATCCCTGTAGTTATCCCCTAGCCCCCTCAGCTGACCGACGATGTCAACATTGTTAAAAAGGAAGAAGAGATTCTATCGGTCAACACCTGGATCTGTCCCTTCCATCCACTCTCTCCTGCTAGTACTAAGTAAACTATTCAATGACAATGCTCAGACACCCCTTACAACCAGTGGCGTAGCTAGGATTTTTTTCAGCAGGGGGTACTGGGGGGACCTTGAAATTTTGTAGGGGGCACCAAAATATATATATATATTTTTTTGGCGGGGGGGGGTAGGGGCGCATGCACATCATTACACAAATCCTAGGTCTACCTTTTTTTTCGGACACACCAG
>JZLH01S0617898.1:0-14000 GCA_001188425.1 Eucidaris tribuloides
CCAGGGTGGTCTGTCCCCCCCCCTTCGACATAGGTCCTTTTTTTTTTTACTTATACGCACCCCCTCCTTTGAAATATTATGGCTAGGGGCCTGCAAAACGCATTTTTCATCTTAGAATTTCAAAGTTTTCCAAACCGCTCCTCGCTACGCTCGCTCGCGGAATTGCCTTTTCACCATTTATGACATACTCGCTCGCGGAATTGCCTTTTCACCACTTATGACATACATACAAACATATATTCACTATAAAATAAGCCTATACATTAAAACGTCGATTTTATTATTACAAAATTATGGAATTGGGAGACATTTTCAAACAAACAAACAAAAACCTTGACAAGTGTACCCTTATCCCCGCCCGTATATCGCATGCTTAGCGTTCGCAGCGCTTAAAATCCACCATCTGAAAATGCAATTTCGGCTGAGCGACTGGGTGCCCCCCCCCCCCCAATGAGCTGACCCACGGTACGCCACTGTCCAAAATTACCGGTAAGCGGTACGTCTTGAATTAATATGTGTTTCGATCACTGTGCAGGACACCATAGCGCTATCACACTACATAGAAACTTCTTTTGGAAAAAAAAAAAGAAATCGCAGGGGCGTCGATCTGTGAAAGTGGTGCAGGGGACAGTCGCCCCAATGAAAATATGGGGGTGGGGGGGGGGGCATTTCGTGTTGCCCCAATAATTATGACACCTAAAATAATCATAATTAATCTTTTATCAATGTAAAGTGCATGAAATGAACTTTGCTGTAGATTATTTCGAACGATGCAGCTCTAAAAGATATAGCGAGTTAAACATTTTACTGCCAGTACCTTGCCCCAATTATTTTCTAAGCCGGAAAAAAAGGTGGCACGCGGGTGTGCGAACAGACAGAGAACGAGGAAGCAGGTCACGCTTGTTTGACGTTGTCACCATTGCCTCTTGATATAAATCACCGAATCGATTCATTTTGTCATGACGCCAGATCAGCTTTCATCCATGCATTTCAACATGCTGCTTGGAATTGAATGTGCATGCCAATACCTATGAAAAGCCAGATATTCATACACTGCAAAACCTGTTCAAACCGAGTAAAAACAACACTTCCAAACATTGTACACATGTTCAGAGGCTAAACATCGTGTGTCAAATCACTGAACATAGCTGTCCAATTTCTAAACAATAGGTGTCAATAATCTAAACACACATTTTCTAAATGCATTTTTTGGCTATCACTGTCTAATAATGTTTAAAAGCTAGACACCCTCTGCAGTCATTTAAATATTGCCGAAATGTTAACAGGCTCTTGGATCAAAAGAATGATATAAAAATAATAAATGAGGTTCAACCACCCGTTAAAAAATACATTAAAAAAACATCCGGGGCTGGAAAAACTCCTATCCAACTACCGTGTTTGTCATCCAATTTCCTGCTTCAGTAAAACATTATCACCAACATATCCAACATGGGTGATGTAAAGATTGATTCGTAATCAGTAAATATCGTTTAGCTGTGAAAGAAATCCATAATAGGTTCCAACTAACCTTCACAAGAACGCGTTTTCAAAACTTACAATATATTCCCAGACAAAGGTCGCTTTGCTTCGATTGTGGTGCAAGCGTTATTTGAGATTCCATATATTGAAGGACGGGAAGGTGGGTAAATAGTGCAATGTGTCGAGTGGACACAATACGGTAAATTTGAGTCAGTCCGGTGTTGATACGGTATTTTCAAGTTAATTTGAAGGGGTTCAAGAAGGAGTGCCGATCCAGAGCAGCACCGGAGCAGCACCGGATTGCTATCTGGTATTTTTGATATCAAGAAAGGTAGATTGAAATTATTACTTGGGAAGGAGACATCAATATTATTTGATAATTGTTATTGTGCTAATACGAGTCTACATGTGTTCAGGCAAGTTGATTGAAAACAACTTCCTGAAAGTTTCACTAATCAGGAAATGGTACCGGATTTCTGCATTTTATGTACAATTTTGTAAGTTTAATGATCTATTACTAGCAAATGTATCCGCACTTTCCGTAATAAACTTTTTGTTTTGCGAAATCTCCGTCACAGATGGTTACACAGTCAAAACTATCATGCGTGAACGTCGTAACAACGTTTATTTTGAACATCGCAAGTCCAGAGATTACTTCCCTGTTGACAGAATGTGAACATAGTGCATGGTTCACTGGTCAACTATTGACGAATTTCAATGCAAAAACCTGATGGTTGAGGGTCTTGTTTTCATTTTACCCCAGTCGACAAGTATACAAGCACTGGCGTATGCTGGGTCGGAGAAGACGGGGCTGTATTAGTCTGATAATAACACAAAAAAATATTTCTTCTACATTTAGTAAGTATTCTTCATTTGTAGAGTTTTGCTGTATTTTTGCGGTTTGACAACTTTTTTGGTTTTTGTGAATTTGTTTTTGTTTTTGCATGCGCTTATGCAAAAGGTAAGCAGTATTGGATTTTTTTAGTGATATTATGAAACATTTGAAAATTTTGGATGCTGAATGATTGCGTATTATTTTCTTTTTAATTTAGACTGTTTGTGAGGCTTTTACTCACATTTTATATTGTAGGGATAGAAAATTGTAAAAAATATGTACACAAAAATCGTTCTGAATAGGTACTCTCCATTAAAGACACTATATAGCATTGTGGAAGCCCCATTTAAAAAAATTGTCAAACTTTGCTATGACAGTGTTTGGATGGACAAATAAACACCCTAGGACACAAAACTTTCGACAGTTATGTTGTCACTCTTAAAATATGTCAAGATAAATATCGGCACATGAATTATTCTCAGCTGATGAAAATTCAGCTACACAGCAGTCTATGGTAGAAAACAGGAATGGTCGCTCAATGATTTTCACTTTTTAAAAGCACTTAATTATTGTTTGAAACTGCAGTAGTTGTTTTTTCAGGGCTTCATTTTTAGACATTATCAGAGACACTGGAAGCACGGGGAATCATGTAGCTCAGATTTTTTTTAAAACTGAAACATTGTTATACGATGCCTTTAATATTAATGAATGAAATTAATGTCCAATAATAAAGATAAGCTTTTGTTCATGAATGTTTTGTGGAGGGTAAGATTTTCACCATCATAACAATTATTCGTAGAATGTGAGCATCATGTGCATATAAATACATACATTGAGGGATTCCGACTGCAATGTCTTTCAAACTAAGTCAATAATCCAATGCATGGGTCCCCTATTATTCTTGGCACTTCTGGAAATCTGCCGACAATAACTATTGTTGAGAAGAGGAATGGCTATCGAATACCGGATCGAGTACCCAGTCCCATTTGCTTTGCTCTTAAGTAGGGAACACTTAAATTACATTTTTAGTTTGTGGAACAACTAGGAGTGTGTGTATGATCATATTAGTCCATGGAGTGCTGAAATGGAAAAGAAACCTCTTGTTAATATCTTTGCAAGGGTATTTTTTTTTAATCTTGTAAAAAATAAGTATGTTTTAATATTGGTAATTGTATTTTATATACATATGCGTTGAAATACGTTGAGGTGCAGGAAAACTTGTTACCATTTGTTACTATATTGTATATTGGTGGAAGATGTCTTTATAATAATGGAGATACAAAATTTATTTCGTGGCAGTAATGCAATCATTGTTACATATACGGTGGGTTTTGTCGTTGTTGTTTTCATTTCTTGCAATTCACATTTATACAAGGTCTATGGCGTATCCAAGTCCTATTTTGAGGAATGAAATGGGCAGCATCTGCTTATTTCCGATTAAAGGGAACATGTTCAAAGAAACATCGTGGTTTCAATAGTCTACACACACAAAATACAAAAGGTCCCCGTATTGTGTAACACTCTCTACCTTTTCAACACTTTACAACATCAAATAGTTTGGCCTAACTTTGCATCATGTGCAGTCACTTTTGATACACTAAATAATTTTAAGATTGACAGGCACCACCGTATACCAATGGGTGACTTTAATACTGATATAAGGGTAAGTCCAAGCTATTTTGTCATGGTAACTCGTGGGACATCAGAGGCAAAAATGGGCCATTTTCCCATATGTTGTGATGAAACCCCAATCCTTGGGTATATTCTAATAGGTACTAAGGATCTTTACCCACAATAGAAATAGAAATTAAAATCACTCACTTTTTAATTGATTAATGTTAACTTATTCATCGGTAACACGATGGGACCATTGGTCCCACGCGTTACCAATGAATAAATTAACATAATTTAATTAAAAGTGACCGATTTTAATTTTTATTTGTATTGTGGGTAAAGATCCTTAGTACCTATATAATATACCCAAGGATTGGGGTTTCATCACAACATATAGGAAAATGGCCCGTTTTTGCCTCTGATGTCCCACGCGTTACCACCGCAAAATAGCTTGGACTTGCCCATAAGTAGTATATTTTGTATATTTGATGATTTTTTAGTCGTGTTCAATATCTAGGCCTGGAGCAAATAATCACTTCTCCAACTCGCAAAACGCACAATTCACAAAATTTCATTGATCATATTTACGCAAATTTATGGGTAGACAAAAATTATGCTGGTGTAATACTGACTGAATTATCAGATCATTTTTCTATTTGTGCATTGTTTACAAATACACGTTATAATGACATGCGTGGTCATAAAATCAGTTTCAAAGATTACAGGAAATATCAGAAAGATGAGTAATCTTGCTAATTTACCTTGGAATGAAATTTATAGTTGCTCAAATGTTAATGTCGGTTATGCAAAGTTTCTTACACTTCTGGAAGCATGTGATATGCATGCTCCATTTGTAGAGAGGTCCACAAGGCAAGGCAAGAGTAAACCTTGGATTACAAGATCACAAAAGAAGAGTATTAAACTTTATTCAAGGGTTTATTCATCTAATTTGGATACCGATGTATACAGTAAATATAAGAAATATAGAAATGTACTAACATCTGTTCTCAGATATGCGAAGAGACTGTATTATGGTCAGCTGTTTGAAACGTGTGATGGTAACGCAAGCAAAACATGGAAAACAGTAAATGAGTTATTGGGCAAACAGAAAAAAATCCCAAAGGATTAGTTGAGAAATTGCAAGTTGAAGATGATTCTGGAGTTCATGAGTATAGCACACCAAATAACATTGTCAAGGCATTTAACAAGTTGTTCGTGTCCATTGGCACACAGTTAGCTGGAAAGATAGAAATGTCCAACGTTACTCATAAGTCTTATGAGAAATACTTATAGGTATTCCTGTAGAAGATTCTTTTTATTGGGTTCCAATTTTAAGTGAAGAAGTTGGGAATATACTTTTGAAATGTGATACAAAAAAGTATTGTGGACATGACAATATCCCAGTAAACCTCATGTACACGGTGCTCATAATCTGTCACAACCTCTCGCCTACATATTTAATTTGTCTCTACAATCGGGTGTCTTCCCTGATTCTATATGAAGTGAAGACATAGCTAAGCTGCATGAATCCTATTTGCAAGAAGGGCAATAAACTTGATCCAGGCAATTATAGACCACTGTGATTTTAGGGAAAAACACCACAAAATTATCACTGATTGGCCATCCAACTGATTCAATATCAAGATGAGGACAAGAAACAATAGTTTTTGGGGTTTTTTTAGTTTTTGCCAAAGCTTTTGACACAATAAATCACGATATTCTATTGAAGAAGTCAAGAAACTATGGCATCCGAAGAATACAAATGGATTGGTTTCGTGATTACATAAATAATCGCTTTCAATTTGTTCAACACAACAGAGTAACATATTCACTTTTACCAATTGTTTCTGGTGTGCCTCAAGATTTCGTATTAGGTCCTATTTAGATATACATCAATGATTTACCCCAGTCATCAGATTACTTTAACTACAGGTTGTTTGCAGATGATTCCAATATTTGTCATTCTTTTCCATCACAGCAAAAACAAACTGATTTATCACAAATAACAGATAATTAAAAACCAATTAGTGAATGGTGTGATGCCAACAAAATCACTCTTTACATAAAGAAAGCTATTTTATTGGTAATAAAGCCTAAGAGGAAGAAAGTAAGTGTGGAAGGTGAGGTAAAGATAAAAAACTGATAAGTTACTGAAGTACATAATATTTTATTTGTCGGAATATTATATTAACGAATACTTAAATTGGGGTGATTATATTAATCACGTTAGCAACGTAATTCGTAGGAAGGTAGGAATATATTGATTGAGACATTTTGTTCCAAACCTGTACTTGTATTGTTATATCACCCTTTTATTCAATCTCATATTTCATGATGTGCCCCAGTAACAACACTGCATAAGATACATATTACACAGAAAATGCCAGTGAGAGCAATCACGTTCAGTACAAGAATGACTCCATCATCACCCTTCTTTAGCTCATTAAGTATTACAGACATATTAAAATTGTACAAACATTTTGTAGCGATTTTCATTTTTAGGCTCATATGTAACAGACTGCCCAAATCAGTGTACGAATATTATTTTTTTGAAAATTGTTATAGTACAAGACAAAAAGAGTAAAAAAAAATACTTTTGCTCAGGGTGAAAACAGAACACGGTAAAACCTCAATCTCATTCATGGAATCGCAAATCTGGAATAATCTTCCAGAGAATGTAAACAGCTAAAAAGTATCCAGTCTTTTCGCACAGACACTTAAAATAGCTTCATACAAGAATATTGATATATAATTATAACTATTTCATTCACTTTGTTTATAGTTTGTATTCCACGTATGGTTGTTTTATGCTGTGTGCTTAATTTACTCACACGAATTTAGTTTTATTCCAAAGCACCTAACAGTAAGATATAATCATTCACGTTGTATAACATATTGCTAGTTGTATTGTTTATTTCATGCTATATCATGCTAAATATTTGAAGTGTATTCATATTGTACATAGTTGAAAAAAGGCTAGCTCTACATCTTACTAGCAGAACTTGCTATTTCCGTAGAGTCGTTTTACCAGACAAGTGTTAAACTACTCAGTTCTGTTATATGTATATTATCTTGTTTGTTTTTTTGGTAATAAACGCATTAATTAATTAATTCATTCATTCACATTGTTTAACCGGCATTCATGATTGTTTTAATTATTTATTTGTGGCAGGTTTTGGTGATGACACAATCGGTGTAAAACATGAGGCTGACCTGGCTTACCATCACTATGTTTCTCCTGGCGTTTTCAGGAGTCGTAGAACCTCAGAGTACCTGTAGTAATCAAATGACGTATGTATATTTTTTCATTTAATAAAATCAAAAGAAATTTTGTCACCCTACCCCCCCCCCGTCTTACTCCTTTATTCATGAATCGTACCACACCAAACAGTAAACTCTTTTGTATCGATCGCAATCAAATCACATAAATATATAAAATAGGCCAAGAGCATTAGGTTTAACCTGGAAATTTCTGGTAATAAGCTGATTTTTTTCAGGAAAGGTCCATATACATACTAAAAGTCCTCATGAATCCTCCTTGAGGGTTTTCGGCAATCCAAGATGGCGTCCAAAATGGCCGCCATTTCCTGTTTTTCTCATACCTTTGCAAGTAGGTATCGCTATTACTCGGGGTGGGAGCTGTTTTACGTCCTCGTCGTCCACCCTGGGTAGTTCTTCGAGCTAACTGAATTTACAGCAATTTGTTTACTACAACACTTGTTCTTCCTAGTTTTAATATCATTGTGATTATGTCTCAAGCGGGGAGCTGTCCTCCCAGTGGAAGTCCGTCCTCTTTAGGACGATAATCTGTGGATTCTGGCAAAACACCGCTTCACATTCTTCAGATTAATGTGGAAGGTTGGACTCCTGCCAAGCGGGAAGTTCTTCAAAAACTTATATCAGAAAAGTCTTGTACGGTAGTACTTGTCCAAGAGACCCACCAAACTGACTCAGACAAATCACTATTACTCACTTCAAATGTCTAAATATATGCTTTGAGACACACGTAATTCATTGAATTACATATTCATGGATTTTGAAATACACAAGAACCAATTTAACTGCTTAAACTCTTTTAGAAATCCAAAATGGCGCCCAAAATGGCCGCCATTTCCTGCTTTTCCTATAACTTTGCAAGTAGTTATCATTAATACATACTTAATGTCTAAATATATGTTTTGAGACACAAGAAATATAAATGAAATACTTATTCAGAGATTTCATAATAAATAACCAATTTAACTGCTTGATCTCTTTCAGAAATCCAATATGGCGCCTAAAATGGCCGCCATTTCCTGTTTTTTCTCATAACTTTGCAAGTAGTTATCATTAATACACACTTAAAATGTCTAAACATATGTTTTGAGACACAAGGAATCCAATGAAATACTCATTTAGTTATTTTGAAACACATACGAACCAATTAAACGGCTTGACCTCTTTCAGAAATCCAAAATGAGGCCCACAATAGCCAGATTTCCTGTTTTTTCAAAACTTTTCAAGTAGTCCATAATATACATATTAAATGTCAAAACATATGTTTCGAGACACGAGGATGTTAAGAAAATATGTATTTTGAGATTTCGAAGCACACAAGAGCCAATAAAAACACTTGAGCTCTTCCCGCAATCCAAATGGCACCCCAAATGGCCGCCATTTTGTACTATCAAAACAATTCTGTTTACAGACAAGCTAGTAATACAAAGCACGTTTTAAGCCTGTTTCAGGAGACAAGGTAATTCAAAACATAATACAGTTAGAGATTTAAACATTCAGAAGGTCCAGTTGAATCTTAACCTTAAACGTGCACAATCTTAGTTGCATCAGTCATCATCATCATCATTGGATGATGCATCGTCAATGTTAATGTCCTCTGAAGATGGGGTAATATCATCATTATTTGATCTATCATTGTTAGTGCTGTATTGTTGCAATTGAGACCACTGTATTTACTAAACAGCGAGGTACAAAAGAGTCCAAGTTTTTGTAGCTACATGTCAAGCTTCTGCAACCATTTAGTTTGCACCCACTTGCTACCATGTTTAGGAAAGTGTCGGTTTCAAGAGAAATTGTCAGTCTTTATACAGGTGTAAGAGTTCCATCCTGAAATTGCAAGCACCATTAAGGCTAAAGCTACTGTCACACTGCACCGTTTAACGATTCCGTCTGAAAAACGAACGCGTACGTTTATTAAACATGTATAGGACTGTTTAATTCGGTTTTCAACTAGATCACAAACGTATCTAGACGTTTACAGACGGCGCTTTTCCGTTCTGTTCCATTCTATTGTATTCAATTTGCCACAGTCTGACTCCGTCCGAGGTAAATATTTTAGACGGAGGCAGACGGAATCGTTAGACGGCGAAGTGTTACAGTAGCTTTATACATCTATTCTTGGACTGTAAGATAGGTGCAGTATGAATGTTGCTTTGCTACAGCAATAGTTAGAGGTAGACTTCCATGAACCCAAAAAACTGTGACCGATTGCCCCTTTGAATGCAATGTGACGGTAGTCATCAAGAGATTCTACTGCTTGCTCCATAAAGCTTAATAATGAAGGCTTCTCTAGCTCTTTTACCTAGTCGTGGGTGCGTCCATGTTTTTTGAAGATATGCAGCAATTCATACTCTCGGTTCTTGTGTAGGCCAACCATATTGAAGCTTTACGCTTGCCCTGAAGATAGATTGTAGAGACGGGGTCACATCCTGTCACACCATGAAGAAGCATCAAGTGATTTCCAGTATTCCCTATGCCATGCTGAAATTCATGAATGTTGAAGACTGTGACGGGATTACTGCGGCATAGCATGCACATATGCTGAAGTGGTTGCCCGAGCAACTACCACGACCAGTAGGTATGTTTCCGTACCAATGACAATAACTGGCACCTATACTCTGCTACTGCTAGTGCTGTAGAGACAATCAGGCTGATTGGCGTCTGCTTCTGCCTGCTTGACACATCTTTTTGTTGCTGTTGGCTAAGAAAACTACTTGGGTCGTGGTGATTGACATAGTGTCTTCAATCATGATGTCACTAGAGGTACACTTTTGGGCTCTCTGCCTCAGCTCAGCTACCTTGGTCGAATTTGCACTTCTATATCCATCGAACACGACCGTCGAAATGAGCTCCATAATGTTTAAGGATGTACGAAATTTCGACTGACCAACATCAGCGTAGGTTGACAATTGTGGCCAAATAACTGATTGCTGTAGGTGACCACCATCTAAAACAAAGAGACCATTTACTGACGGGTCGGATTGCTTGGTAAACGATTTTAGCAGGAGAGAACTCTTTCCTGGCTTCTGCATCACCCCGCCTTTGAAAAGGGAAAGTGACCGAGGGACAAGCTCATACGCAAAGAATGATTCCATTTTAGCACAGTTATTCAGGACATATATTTCATACATCCTTAAACATTATGGAGCTCATTCGATGGTGATGTTTAGTGGAAATAGAAGTGCAACTTTGACAAAGGTAGCTGAGCAGAGGCAAAGAGCCTAGAAGTGTACGTCTGGTGACATAATACTGAAGATAAATGCCAACTACCACGACCCAAGCAGCTTTCGTAGCCAACAGCAACAATAAGATGAGACTTAAACACACGTACTCTTCGTGACACTCTACATGGAAAATGCTCATAGCTGATATATGTGTTAAGCAGACGCCGACAACCTAATTATCTCCACAGCACTAGCAGTAGCAGACGTTTCTTCATGCTACATGACAGGATGTGACACTTGTCAGGGCAAGCGTGAAACTTGTAATATGGTACACAAGAACTGGGACTAGGACTTTATGGAAACCTTCACTGAGTATGGAGCCAGCAGTTTAGAATCTCTTGATGACTATCGTCACATCGCATACAAAGGAGCAATCAGTCGCAGTTCTCTGGGTTCATCCTTTCAGCTTGAAAGTCTACCCCCAACTAGTGCTGTAGCCAAGCAACATTCATACTGCACCTATCTTACAGTTCAAGAATGGATGCATAACCATTTACCTCCGACAGAATGAGGCTGGCGATTTCAGGATGGAACTCTTATAACTGTATACAGACAGACATTGCTGTTGCACCCGACACTTTCTTGAAGATGGTAGCATGTGGGTACAAACCAGCTGAAAGAAACTTCGACTCTTTGTACAGTGTACAGTAAATACATTGGTCTCAATTGGAACAATATACAGCACCGACACTAAGAGATGCCAATAATGATGATATTACCCCATCTACAGAGGACATTAACATTGAAGATACATAATGATGACGATGATGATGATGATGATGATGATGATGATGCTGCTGCTGCTGCTGCTGATGGTAATGACTAATGTATCTAAGTCATCCTCGTCGTCGTTTAAGGTAAAGATTCAACAGGAACTTCTGAGTTTGTAAATTGGCGCTTATTTATTATGTTTTGCATTATGTTGTACCTTACGGAAAGAGTTCAAGTGTTTGGATCTAAAGTATTCCATTGGGGTTTTTTATGTCTCAAAACATATATTTAGACATTTAAAGTGTGTATTAGTGATAGTTGCAAAGTTAGAAAAACAGGAAATGGCTGCCATTGTGGGTGTCATTCTAGATTTCTGAAAGAGGTCAAACAGTTTAATTAGTTCTTGTGTGTTTCAAAATCTCTGAATAAGTATTGCATTGGATTCCCCGTATCACAAAACATAGATTTAGACATTTATAGTGTGTTTTAGAGATACCTACTCGCAAAGTTATGAGAAAAACGGGAAATGGCGGCGATTTGGGGTGCCATTTTGGATTTCTGAAAGAGGGCAAGCAGCTTTATTGGTTCATGTCTCAAAATCTCAGAATAAATATTTAATTGGGTTCCTCGTGTATAAAACATATATTTAGGCATTTAAATTGTGTATTAGTGATACCTACTCGCTAAGTTACGAGAAAAACAGGAAATGGCGGCCATTTTGGGCGCCATATTGGATTTCTGAAAGAGGGCAAGCGCAGTTTGATTGGTTCGTATGTGTTTCAAAATCTCTGAAAAAGTATTTCATTGGATTCCTCGTGTCTAAAAACATGTATTTAGACATTTAAATTGTGTGTTAGTGATACCTACTTGCAAAGTTAAGAAAAAACAGGAAATGGCGGCCATTTCGGGCGCCATTTTTTATTTCTGAAAGAGGCCAAGCAGTTTAATTCGTTCTTGTATATTTCGAAATCTCTGAATACTTATTAAGTATTTCATTGGATTCCTTGTGTCTCAAAACATACATTTAGATATTTGAAGTGTAAGTGACACCTACTTGCAAAGTTATGAGAAAAACAGGAAATGGCGGCCAGTTTGGATGCCATCTTGGATTGCGGAAAACCCTCAAGGAGGATTCATGAGGACTTTTAGTATGTTATTCTAGACATATTCCTGGACTTATCCTGAAAAATTCAGCTTGTTACCAGAAATGTCCAGGTTTACCCTTATTTTGATCTAATGCTCTTGGCCTAAAATTGTCACGTTATAAAACAAATAATGCACATCATTCTTTAGGGCATAAGTTAAGATTGATGTCACGTGTGATGTTTACACGCTGAACTCTTTACAAAATGTTTGACGCGATGAATATCCAAGTGTTCTTTATTTTCTCCTAAGATATTGAAAAAAATACAAATTGTTGTTTTGAAAAACAAAGGTACAATGAGCATTTCTTATTATCAATTGTTTTCGGAAAATAAGATAAGCAAATTTGATCGTCGATTATCATAGTGTGTGAGACATTGTGGGTACAATTCAAGATGGAAGACAGTTAGATAGATAGATAGATAGATAGATAGATAGATAGATAGATAGATACATTGGTTTATTGAAGAAAAATGATAACATGCAGCCCAAAGGCTAAAATTGCTCAGTGTACAAAATCATATATAAATAAAATGAGACACAAAACTTATAAAATATTACTACATTACTTAATTACCAATTAACACATCGTGGACAATACACCAGTCACATAATATTTAATCTAGTATTAAATATCACCAACTAATTGTAGAACTACAAAAAAGTATTTAATTAATTTATTACAAATTTTAAAAACTCACGAATTCTTGAAACGATATCATTTAGACAATTACAATTTTTTAATGTATAAAAACATAGACAAGGGATAAAATAACTGACAGAAATAATTTTGCAATTAAATACAGATAAGCATATATATTGGACTTACAAGCTTATGTAGCCAATTTTACATATAAATACTTTAAAATACAGGACAATTGTGCAAAAGGGACGTTTAATTTTATTTAAATATTTATGAATTACTTGAGTTATGATAACAATAAACAATAACTTTTATTGGATAAATAAAACTCTTTTGATATTTGTAAATATAAACAATGGATAAAAGTACAGACATAATATTTTGCAATTAAGCGTAAATATGCATAAATATTGGAATTAAAAGCTTATGTAGCCAATTTTAAATATACTGCAAAATATAGAGTAACTGTACAAAAGGCAAGTTTAATTTTATTTAAATACTATGAATTTCTTGAATTGTGACATCAATAACTCTATTACTCATTTTGGATATATGAAATTATTTAATATATGAAAATGTAGAAAAGGGATAAAATAAGGAAATTACATGTACTCGTTTTGGATTAAAACCAGGGACAACCAACGATGTAATAACTGAAAATAATATTTGGCAATTAAAAATAATTACAAATGTTTGGCATAGAAGTATAATGTGAACATTGGATAATTTAAAAAGAATGAATAATAAGTAACGTATTAATATTAAATATCATTGGCAATATCGGGAAAGAAAAGAAGAACATTGAAAACCAAATGAAATGTCCGTGTAATAATTGCTATTGTCCTGTGTGTTCTGTAATTATGGGATTAATTGTTAGGTAAGCGGACAATAGTTGGAACTGTAGATGAGCGATATCGTTCTGTTTTACATCGAGGGATTTCTAACTGATGGGAGTTCAAGGGCGTAGGCTGGGGGTGCACTGGGTGCACCCTGTTGAACCCACAAATGTAATAACGCCCACAAATGTAACAACATCCACAAATGTAATAACACTTTACCCACAAATGTAATAATC
>JZLH01S0617899.1:11236-36020 GCA_001188425.1 Eucidaris tribuloides
TGTTGTTGGTTTTCGTAGTGGTTTGTGTGTCTGTTTGTGGTAGTCGCGAGTTGTGTTGTTCGGTGGGCCAATGAGCGGTGAGGCGTGTGGGTGTGCGATAGGTTGCCGGTTAAAAAAGGAGAGTGTCGTGTGTGTTTGCGTGGGGTGGTGGTTGGTGCGGGGGTGCCTGTGTGGAAAATCACAATTGTGTATAACATACACTGTTATATCGAAGAAACTGCGCATCTGGGATACCTTTAGCAAATTATGGGAGGCTAGAAACTCAGTTTTAGTGGATTAAGGTGCCCCTTAGACTGATTTGATTTTTTAGAGAAAAAAAACTCCTAGCATAGAACACAAACTAAGTTAACCGTTGTTTAGGGAGCAATTTGTCAATTCTGGGTAATTACTGATCTTCAGAGTTCACAGACACGTCCTTCATACATAGCCTAGCACTAAAAGGCATGTGATTGGTTTCAGTACAAGCGAGAGGAGGTGTCAAATAAGACTCTTCTGCTTTAAACAAAAATCTACACACCTTGGATGAACTGTTTTGTCTTTTGATTGTTGTTGGGGAACATTGAATGATTTTCTCACTTGTTGATTCCATCAACATTTGTTAAAAGTAAGGGAGCACATGTGTTGTTCAAAATAAGGGAGGGGAAGGGAAGGGGGGGGGTCGTGGCAGAAACACATTAGCTAATTATGCAATGTAGACTGGGTCAAAATTTGTCCTTCAAACTATCTTCATCAATGATGTCCTCAACTGAAAAAAAAACCCTCAACATACCAGAAAGCAGAAGTTGAATGTGCAGGAAGTGTGGCTTTAAATTAAGATAATTATAACCAAATGCAGTGTGATTTTAAATAATTCAGCCACATTTCCATTTATCGACAATCATTTTCGCTCCAACACATGATCTAAAGCACTTTCAGGGACATATACAAGGAATCCATAGAGTCTTTAAATTTGTGACAAGAGAAATTCTTTTATTTTCAATCATGCCAAGTTATTTTAATAAATTAATACATACATGCTTAATTTGAGTTATACAATATTGACAAAAATCTATTCTAAATTTATAGTTAACGAACCAGAATATCTTACAATTTGGGTCATTAACTTAAAAAATAAAGTTTGTTGTTATTAAGTACTTCAAAATAAGTCAACAGGTATAATACAAAGACACATGCCAACATTATTTAAAATGATTTTAGGACGCGATTGTTAATGTTTGTTACATAGTTAGCAACAAAGTAATATTTTCCATTTTTTAAAAATCAGACATGTACCTTTCTTTCTCTTGCTATGTCATCCACGTTTTCAAGCATATCACACAAACACATATTCATGGCATATACTTATTGCATGACTTCATAAGTAGGTTCACCACATCTGAAATATAGTTTTTTTTTATTCCTTTTATAATGGCCGGGACAATGAAGATATATTATGAAAAATAATGTACACACATATAAACCAAGTCAACACATACAAACATAGTGGATAAAACACACAACATACAGCTCATAACACAAACACACAACTAATTATGCCTAAAATTAAATTCAAAATTCAGATTAATTTACGGTACCCTATAATTTTTTTTTTTTTTCTCATTTACAAAAATACTGCAGAACTTTAGCTGTTTATTGACTGACTTTCAAGTTGTAAGGTACAAATCTAAATAGAACGTTGTATTCTTCCATTTAGATTTTCAGGTAGTAGAAAAAAAAGCAACCTCCCAGAATACACCGCAAGGTTATAAATCGCCAAAATTACAAGGTTAAATGGGCTGTCCCTGTGGTGGTTTCACGCAAATTAAAAGAATAACTTCAGGCAAGCAATACATAATAATACATACATACATAGATATCATACATACAATCATACATACACAGCATACACACATTCATACATATATTACATACATTTCTTCGGCGAGAGTCAGACCTGTGCTAATTGCTGTACAAAGAGTAGCAAAGCACCTTTTCTGGTTATTGAGCCAACGATATCAAAATACACATCACACACACAAATACATGTAGCATATATATATGCATACATTCATATTTATTTATACATCATACAAATGTAATCTCAAAATAGTTCGTACTAGACTGAGCAATCTCCTTTGCTTCAATGACAAATACGTTGTTATGGATAGTCTTTCTCTCCTCAGGGACGAACGTATTCCAAATGAAGACGACACTGAAATATACGATCCTACAATGAGCCAGAACATTCGCTGATGGTAGGAGTCAGTCAATTCAAGATTGTTCCTCAAATACACTTCTGTGGAAGATGTATTTTGCATTATATGCCAGATGGCTGCATGGAAAAGGTAAGCCACAAATTTTGGTTTGACTTTGCTTTTATTCCTTCAAAGTCGTGAGGAGATTAAACACAATGGAGATTCTGACGACAGCACAGACCGCAGGCCCGAGAAATTTTGCTCTTAGTTCTTAGATATTTTGTGGCTTCCTGCTTTATCCAGTTAAGAAGTACTACTGGATGTAAGGTTCAAATTTTATACAAATAAAATACACTGTACAGATGTGGAAGCTAAAATGGTTGACTCTTGAATACATGTGGTTTTAGGTGAGGAATATGGGACAATTGTAAACTTGATTATTCGCATGAAATCTTCCAATATTGGTAATCTGAAAAATAAATTTGCAATAACTTCTAAAATAAACAAGCTACAATTACAGAAATAATTGGCAGTTCATTTAAGTTTTGTAAAATTTGAACAGAAGGCACAAATATGAGGCAGACTATAAGTCATTCTATTGTGCATATGGTTTCGTTTATGGTCAAATGTTTGACAAATAAACACAAATAAAATCTGACTTTACGGTCAGTTGTTCATTTATCAGCCGCACTATATAGGAAATTAAAGTACTTTCCGCCAAAAACGAGGTGAATAATGTCTTAATCACACACGTAACAGAGCAAGAAATGAATCAATGAGCACCCCCAAAACAGTAAAACATCATGTTTACACTACGCTTATATGGGTCATCAAAGCAATAACTGAGTACAATAATGGCAGATTGAAGTCATGTTATATCTCAATGAAATAACTGAAGTGTGGAATCATTTCACATTGGGTGATCTCTCATGTTTTTTTTTTATTATTAAAATTCAAAAGTTAAATGGAATCAACTGGTATACTGAAAATCAATTTTAGATGGTAATAGCATAAAAATGAGCAAAAGTTCTTGAAGAAAAATAATGCAATTCTATCTCGCCGCATACTATTTAAACAAACTGATTGTTTCATTTTACCAATCTAGACGCAATGTGATATTTTTTTAATGTTAGAGAGCACTAACCACAAAATTACATATTTAAAACAAAGAAAACTAACAAGACTTTACCATTAACAGTATGCGAATGAATGGTATACTAAAACACATAGGTTTCAAATGGACGGATTTCTCACTTAAACCGGAAATGTTACGAGAGATTTGAAGAAATAGTTCATGAAGAGAACAAGGTGAATCGCATAAGTGTGGTACAACTGGGTGTGGTTTGAACATAGTTCACATTGTACACAATGTCCATTTCAAGGTGGGTGTGGTGCGATTAGATTGGCATTCCCCACAACATGGTCCGTCACTGATGCGTCTCGAGCCGTCGGAATGTATGACTTCCTCCAGTGCCCTGTACACACGGAAAATGGTGACAAAAAAGAAAGGTGGAGGTAATCGAAATTAACGCAAGAATATGGAAATTTGCCGGCAGAATTAGTAAAAAAATTGGACAATGGTTAGATACCGGTTCAGATGTTTAAAAGGTAGAATGTTTCTCTATTTGAATTTGGGACCTGATGCTTTTCGATTCTAATGTTATTACCACTTTAATTTATTTATTTTTTATTTATTTATTTATTTATTTATTTATTAATTTATTTATCTATTTATTTATTTATTTATTGTATCTATTTGTTTGTTTGTTTTTCTTTATTTATTCACTTATTTATTTACTTATTTATCTATTTATTTACTTATTTGTTCACTCATTTATTCTATTCAATAATTGATTAGATTGAATTGTTTATCTATTTACCTATCTATTTAGCACATTCATTGTTTATCATTTATTCTTTATCTATTCACTTATTCATTCATTTATTTTACTTATCTCTTTAGACTTATTTATTATTTATTTATTTATTCATTCATTATTTATTTCATTTATTTATTTATAGTAAGTTAGTTAGGTTATTGCTGCTGGTTTAGCAATGTTTTAAAATAGCCCCAATAAACAAGTGTAATTGCTACGCGGCCACACGAGAAAGGCCAAGAAATAAGGAACAATTAATTAAGAAACATTACAAAATAGAACATCCTGAATTTCCTATGGCATTATACAGACAAATTTGAACAAAAATAGGAACAAGAAGGGGTTAAAAAATAAGGAATATTCCTATTTAATAGGAACAGTTGGCAGGTATGTAATTGCAAATTGGAGTCCTTCGCTCCCAACGCCCCAGACCCCCTCCCCTCAGACACACACCTTAACAGCCTGAACATAACCCACTGGTGTCTTACTCCGGCTACCAGTCCTCAGCCCTTACCTGTTCATAGATCTACTCAGTACCCCCAGCGCCTACACACTCCCCGCCCCCCCCCCCTACACACACACCTCATATAAGTCCTGGATTTACCCCATTATGTCTTACCTCCCGCCGCGCGGCTTCCTCAGCCTCTCTCTGTTCATAGATCTCCCATGAGTAAGAAAAAAAACCCCCACCACCACCCCACCCCACCATGCCCCCCTCCCAACACAGCAAATCCTGACTACCCCCACTGTGTCCTACCTCCGCTGGCGCAGTTCCTCAGCTCTCCTCTGTTATAGATCTCTTCCGCTTCTTGTCTCTCCTCCTCGGTATACTCGTCCTTGTCGAGGACGTTCCACTCGCGCTGATGGCATCAGTCACGCTCCATCCTGTAGTCATTCCTCATCCAGAGCATCGGGTTTTCTGTGAGATAACCAGTTATGCATCCCTAATATAGTTAAAGTGGATTTTCCGCTAATCCAAATGCATTAATGTTCTTAAACATGGAGGATCCAAGTATATATGGAGATGTTTACTCACATAATGATGGACTTTGGCCATTTCATCCACATCTGAACAAGGATTTTCTGAAAGAATTAGCCGCATCGAATAAGCTCATTGAACCTGTATAGCTGAAAGGGCAATGCTGCTGGCCTGGCTGCGCCGTGAAGCGGTGGCGGCCGAGCAAAAAATGGAAATGGCAAATTTGGGGGTGTCTGAACTGAAAAAAAATCAACAAATTCTTTACCTCTGAAATTGTGAATGCTCGTGGGAACAATGAAATTAAGCTGAAATGGGTCTCACCGTGGCACATAGGTATTATGCAATTGTAGCTAAGTGCCCCCCCCCCCCTCCCCGGTGCCAAATGGATTTTCCTCTATTCATAAGTGCTTTATATGTGAACATTGGAGGCAATCACTTGGAATGAGGAGGTGATGGCATCAGTGATCACATAGAAAATGATGGACAAATCTTTACCTGCACTACTATTATTTAGCAATAAATAGAATTTGAAAATTGTAGCCCTCAGTGCCAATGGATTTTACCCATTCATAGCTACGCTAGGTGAATATTGGGTGCAACGCACTTGATTGAGGAGAGACATTAATCAGTTACCTGACAGTATTGGGCAGGCACTTTCATTTACCCTCAATCATGCCATAGAATTTAGGCAATGGTACCCTATAAATGCCAAAATGTGATTTTCCGTAATTTAACTGACTTAGATGAACATTGGAGGGCAACCATTTGAAATGAGGAGGGATATTATGAGTCAAATGAAATGGTGGGTAATCTTCACCTGAAATTAACACATCAAGGATTTTTGGCACACTGTACCCTAAAGTGCCAAATGGACTTTTTCCCATTCCTAACTGTTTATGTGAACACTGGAGCAACCATTTGAACAATAGGGGTGTTATTAGTCAGCCCTGACGTATCAATGGCTCTCAGTTTGGGCAGGCATTTCATTTTGGCGGTCTCCTTGCACATCGTTTTGACGGTTGTTGCCCCTCATGTGATGTAGCTGGAGGTTCTTCATGTTCTGAGAAGCCGTCCAGTTTCTTCTGATCCTGGTTTTGTCACGGAGATGAAGGCGTCGTCAGGTGCTCCAATCGCTCGCAAGACCCTCCACGTGGTAATTGAGGTTCCCGGCCTACGAGATTTTAAATCAAAATATAAAAAACAAATATGAATATCGATTGTAATTGCTACATTGGCTTGCTTTTTGGCAATTTTCTGCTGAGAGGATACCTGGGCCCATGTCATATCCAGACCACAGGTTCTGAGACCGCAAGAAGTCCGCCGCAAAGATAATCTCCGCATAGAGTTTGTACAGGTGACTCGACCGAGCCAAGGCCTCCAGATCATTGGTCTCGAGGCGCGACCTTGATTCAACACTAGTACTTGTAAACCATGTATATCAGTCTAATAACATAACAAAAAGGAAAGCAAATGCCAAACAAAATTTCAATTCCAAGCCTTCCATATGATGATGAGATTTCCAGTCTATGATTTTTTTAAAAAATACAAACTAGAAAATTCGACTGCGCGCGAAGCGCGATGGGTATGCCTCGCCAGTGCGCGCACTATGTAGAGCTAACAACCTAATTTATATCAACAGTTGCACTCGCTAACTGAAGTTATATGTGTTGGCGGCAAAGTTCATTGACCTTTGACCCTTGACCCCTGACCGATGACTCCTGTGACTTCCAAAATATTTGTCTTTGTGTTTGAACCTAATGCCAATTACAACAACAGTGAGCATTCCTTGAACTTATAGGCAGAAAATGGAATTTTAGACAAAGTTCATTGACCTTTGATCCCCTGACCTTGACTCGGTTAATGGTCCGCCCCTGTGACCTACCAAAATATTTTGCTTTTGTTTTCACCTAAGCGCACAATTACAACAAACAGCAGAACATGTTCCTTCTGAAAGCTTAATAGGCAGAAAATGGAATTTTAAGACAAGTTCATTGACCTTATTGACCCCTGACCTTGACGCTTTGGTCCCCGTGACCTACACAAAATATTTGACTTTGGTTTTGAATCTAACCACCAATAAACATCAATTAGTGAAGCACTTCTAAACTGAAGTTATAGCCGATAAAATGAGATTTTGGGACAAAGGTCATTGACCTTTGACACCTTAACCTTGACCTTTGACCCCTGTGACTCTAGCCAAAATATTTGTCTTTTGTTTTTTAACCGCTAACTACCGAATTATATCGACAGTGAGCACTCCTAAACTGGAGTTATATTGGCAGAAAATGGCATTTTAGGACAAAGTTCATATGACGCTTTGAACGCTTTGACCCTTGACGGATTTGTCCAAAATCCTAATCAATTCATCCTTGCCTAGTGGTCTACCCTTGGTCCGAAGTATCAATAGAATCCCCCAGCTGGTACTCTCAGTAATCTTGTTCACAAAGGAAGTGTGGACGCAACGGACCGCACGACCGCCGAGAAGTGTGGACGCACGGACGCACGGACCCACGGACGCACGGACGTACGGACGCACAGACGTACGGACGCACGGACGTACGGACGGACAACCCGAAAACATAATGCCTCCGGCTCCCTTACGGGGCGGAGGCATAAAAAAAATAGTATTATTGTACTTGCAGACCCGTTTACCCACTAACGATCACAAAAGGTACGCAAATGCCAAATAACATGCCAAGCTCCAGACCTTCCACCACCATGGCAGTGAGGTTTTCAGCCTACAAGATTTTTTAACAAAAACAAAATCACAGAAAAAATGGTCGTACCTGTAGACCTGTATAATATGGCAATAACGATAACAAAATGTATGCAAATGACAAACAAAATGCCAAGGACCAGACCAGGGATAAAATTAAATTTTTCTTTTTGGGGGCTACTTTTCCTGTTTCAGTGCTTTTGAAATATTCTTTTCTATTGAACCCTATGGCAATTTACGGGGGCTCTTTTGCACATTTCGGGGGCTTTTTTGGCCATTTCGGGGGCGAAATCGCCCTGAGCCCCCGTGTATTTTTTTCCCTGGACCAGACACTCCTTCATGATGATGAGGTTTCCAAAGCTGTGAGCTTTTTTTGAACAAATAGAAAATAAATAAATATATATGATTGTACCTGTAGCAGTGTATATTACCCCACTTATGATTACAAAAGGTATGCAAATACCAAACAAAATACCAAGTTCCAGACCTTCAAACCTGGCAACGAGATTTCCAGTCTATAAGATTATTCAACAAAAATAAAAACACACAAATAATGATTGTACTTGTAGACCATTATATTACCCCAATAACAATCGCAAATGGGAAACAAAATGCAAGTTCCAGACCTTCAAATGTGGCAATGATATTTCCACCCTACAAGATTTCGGTTTTCAAACAAAAAATATAAAAACAAGAACTAAATATATATGACTGTACTTGCAGACTTGCATATTACCCCAATAATGATGGTAAAATGTTCGCAAATGCCAAACTTAATAGTCAATTTCTGGATCTTGAGAGAAAAGGCAGGATCTCCATTCTGAGGACAGATACGACTGAAAACGACATTGACAGAATGCTCGCAAGGACGTCTAAATTATCACGAAAAATGCCATTACAGAGCTCAAAAGCTATTATGCCACATGTTTACGACATGTGATTCATATTATTACGAATATTTTGCTGCAATCAAGGCCTCTATTTCAGCTCATTTCACGGTCACTACATGTACATGTATGTACACTGTGGTTATAGGTACAGCAATTATTACCTATTTGCTGGCCTTGAACAAAATAATTCTGCAGCATATTTTTCTCTTCTTGCAATGTCTGTGACTGAAATGGTTATTTCCAAAGTGGGATGACAATTACACTGTTGTTTTGCATTATCAAAACAGTTGACACAAAGGCTTGACATTTGTAATATGAGCCAAGATCAACTGAAATTCAGCATTGAGTGACTAATAAGGAATTTTTCGCCTATTCCATCTACAGTTTATAAGCAAACATTACATAACCAGAACAGAATTTAGAAGTATTCATATGAATGGTAGTAAAACAAAATCAAAATACACAAAGACATAGGCAATCTGGAAATGTCTGTTAAGGAGATTTATATTGATATATCTCCACATATGTTTTGATTTCATAAAGAAATAAAGAAAAAGGAGAGGAAAAAAAATTATGTGGCATAATGTGAAATCTTTGTAAATGTGTAAATAAATCTAAAATGATCCTACGGATCAAAGTGCTTATACGCATTTCATGGCATTACATTATCGAATGTGGATTTTTTAAATACAGATAGTTTTGACAAATCCGCCCCCCATTTCTAATTTTAATATATAGGCCTATATGCATCTCTGCCTAAGACTTCCTTGTTACTTTACTAACTAAACTGGATACCCAACTTAAATCAACTAATATTTAACCTTATTAAGAAATTTTGGTAAATATGAAAATACTCTGTAGGTTTGTTCACCATTAACTATTGAAGTATTCTTGTTTACTAATGCAAAAACACAAATTGAAAAAAGGGAAAGTTTTTTATCTGTTGTTTTAGTCTGGAGTTACGACATAGTGACAGTTTCCCTGACGAGTGACAACATAATTGCAAATCATGACTTTTTGACCCTAAACCGACGACATCCATTTTGGGGGTGGCTCGTAATTGTTGGCATGTGTTCCCTGGGTGAACTCATCATAGCCCTAGTGCTTTTTCAACATTTACCACAATTTCATTAATGTACCATAAAATCCAACATGAAAAGCAGCGGTTTTGATCTTTCAAAAAAGGTGCATGAATCACCGTAAAAGATCCCTTGCAGGTGTAAAAACCAACGCGAAAATCTATTTGAGGGGTACCATATAATTAACAAAAGATAAGAATGAAAAGGAAACGAAAAAGTGACAAAATAAACACACTCCGTGACTAATATTCACATGGGTGGCTTACTCATGGCGTTTGCGGTGAAACGAGGTAAAAAAAAGATAACATAGATTTAAAAAATGAGATAACATTCTTATTTTTGAAGTCTTATGATTAATAAATTCATGAAGAGAATCTTCAGATTGCTGTCTTATCTCTTGAAGTATTTATCGGAAGCGATCCTGTGCCAAGCTTAAAGTCATAGTTGTCCAAATAAAAATTTAAAAAAGAATGAAAAAGGAAAAGAAAAACAAACATAAGGAAGAAGAGAAAATACATAATGAACTTGAAGTTTTTCCCAATTTAGTACATCTCGAATTAGTGAATTAAAAAGAAAAATTGGTAATTGACAGAGTGTCAGGAAGCAAGAAATATGTTGACTCATGAATGTTAGTTTATCAAATTGAAAAGGAACAAGAGAAAATGTATATGGAAGTTTTGCCCGATTTAGTAAATCTGGAATCAGTGCATTTAAAAAAAAAATTGTAATTGCTGAATGTGAGGAAGCAAGAAATATATTGACTTATGAATGTCAGTTTATTCCATCAAACTAAAAAGGAAATGTTATCAGATTAAACAAAAAAACAAAAAAGAAGATAGCTGTTTGCTCTTTTTCCTCCTTTTCCCCCCTTTTATTACTGTATCTATGGATGTAAGTCAACTGAATTACACGTCTGACATTTAAGTTTTAAAAAAGTACCTCTTACAATGATGTGGGATTTTTTTTTCCTTGGACATAAGCAACATATGAAAGTTCTGTCTGGATTATTGGTGCAGATTCAGGCATAATTGGTGGCCCGCCCATATGAATCACTTTTATCCTATTTTTAACGGAAAACTCTGCAGAGCGAGAGAAATATTCTCCATAACATGCATTGCACGTGGATGACGCAAGCCGGTATATTTAGGTCGGAATCTAAATCGCACTTCCGCGGTCGCAGAAACTAGAATAACATGACAGGTTACTTGTTTCGCTTGATTTGCCATTGATATGATAAAAGTAAATACTACTTTTGATAGGTATAATGATGCGACATCAGTGAAGAATTTTCACATTCTTACCGAGTGAATTGGCTGTTCAGCAGAACAACTTTGCATGATTTAAATTGTGTGGATTAAAACAACTGTATATACTCTTACTTCTACTTCCACAACAACTACATTAATGATAATAGCAATAATACATGATATTGATGATGATGAAAATAACAACAATAACAATAACAATAATAATAATAATAATAATAATAATAATAATAATGATAATAATAATAATAATAATAATAATAATGATAATAATAATAACAACAACAACAATAACAATAATAATAATGATAACAATAATAACATTAATAATAATAATAATAATAATAATAATAATATTAATAATAATAATCATCATCATAATCATAATAACCATAATAATAATGTTGAGGTTGTTGAATTTATGTTGTCATTTACCATTTTATCCCACACCTTTAAATATGCATGAACAGCAAGGTACACCTGCAGTTTGCAAACATACTGATCATTCTTCCAACAAAAACAGCAAACAGTATAAAGAAACATCCTCTTTTCAACAGGTGTCTTTTCTGCACAATTGCTTTTAGCACACAGTTTTTTTTTTCCTGTGGTTTAAGTGTGCAGGTGTCCCTTCTGTACTGATGTGTTTAAAGACAGGTTTGATTTCTCAAATATGTTATAGATGATAACCACAATTTGCAATTTATTTTCATGCATTTTCCATACACTAAATGCATTTGATACAATCATCCATTAAAGGACAGTGGCATGATTGGAGAAATAAAATAATGCTTCTCGAACCAAACTGGTTGAAAGATATATCAGTGCATACACCAGCTGGGTGTATCTCCTGGCTGAAGGATTTATCTCAAATTTGTTTACTCAAATTGAATCAAGCGTGAAAATACTAGCATTTTGTTTCTCCTGAGCCCTGATAGAAATAGATCCCATAGAAAGCTGCATAACATGTTTGTCACAAGGTATACTGATGGAAATTATTTTAGAACGAGTCAACAGTTTACTTGATTCTAAAATAGTTTCACCCTGACTTGAGGACTACCCCCAATCATGTCATTTACCTCTAAGATATCCATCCATCAATTGATCCATTCCGTTACTCTTCCATTTATTCAATTCATCCATTTTGTCATTCATCTATTCTTTCATCTATCCAATTATCAATCATCATTATTGCTACTGTTTTTATTGATTTGTCATCATTATAGTGATGACAGGGAGTAGAAAAGCGAACTTAATCACCATAGGCATCCCACCCCATGTACTAACGTATAATGTGACCACAACACCAGGTTTTCACCCTTCTCTTTGCGATGAAGTGAATGGGTTCCTTTACATGTCCTGGGGCCTGTTTCATAAAGCTGCTCGTAAGTTACGCATGACTTTATGAACAACTGGTGATCAGTTCTTGTGCTAAATGATTAAGACTGTGATTAGTGTAGCACCCAAGAACATGTTCCAGTCGTTCTTAATTTCATTCGTAACTTTACGAACAACTTGGTGAAACACCCCCCAGGTGTTTCTGTCTCAACATGGGACCTGCGGTTTTACATCCTATCCGAGGGATGGGGTAATGGGGATAAAGTGCTTTACCCAAGGACACAAATGCCATTGCGTGGACTTGAACCAGGGATTTCTAAATGTGGAAGCCAAAATCTTAACCATTAGGCCATGATGTCTCACCAATCATTAATTCATTCATTTATTCATTCATTCATTTATTCATTCATTTATTCATTCACTCATTTATTCATTCATTCATTTATTCACTCATTCATCCATCCATCCATCCATCCATCAATCCATTAATTTATCCATTCATCCATTCATTCATTCATCTTTCTATTTATCCATCCATTCATGAAGTGATGTATTCTATTTACCAGAAACAGGTTCTTCAGGTTGGGTAGATAAATGCCTGTAGTACTTGTTAGTTTGTTTCCTCTTAACTCCAGTGTGTGCAGTCGGCTTAGTCTGGCAGGCTCCAGTCCACTAACAACTGTTATGTCATTAACTGTGGGTAAAAAAATGAAACAAGATCAAACACCTAAACCCTTACACTGCCACCGCTTTAAAGGTAAGTGACATGATTGGGAACACTTGAAAATGCCTCAAGAACCAAATGAGTTGAAATATATACCAACTATACACCAACTGGGGTGGATCTCCCAGCTGGAAGGATTTGTCTCCAATTTGTTTACTTGAGGAGAAACAAGCATGAACATTCTGGTATTTTAATTTTATCGGGGCATGATAAAAATAGGACCCATTGAGAGCCACGCAGCAGGTTTGCCTGCCACGAGGGATATTGACATTAATTATTTTAGAATGAGTCAACGTTTGACTACAAGATTCTCACAGGAGAATCCTTGCATAGTTTACTTAATTCTAGAGTAGTTTCAGCCCAAGTTGAGGACTACCTCCAATCATGTCATTTACCTTTAAGCTCCCCAAAAATATTTTTTCCTTGATAAGTAACTTATGGAATTTGTCTATCCCCACCACAGGTTTCCTCATATTATGATTTATACGTTTTAGTCACTGTCATTGTAATTATGTCTCATATCTTCAACTGATTTACATATAGCTACATGTGTTTGAAGTCTTTTCAATCAATTTGAATATTGAGTTTGAATTTCAATGGTACACAGATCCTTATAAGAATGATTGAAAATTCATAGCTTAGTCATTATTTGTCCAAATTTTCCAAAAACTTTCATTAATCTGTTCCTCTACTTTTCTGATTATACCTTACAAAAATATTTGCTATCAGACTGGAAGTAAAAGATTAAGAGAGCAAATATCTTCAGAAGTACATAGCAATGACAGGACTAAATGGTGGCAGACTGCAACTCTGCACCGCAAACCTACAATGTTAGATTTAAAGGTAAATGACATGATTGTGAATAATCCACAACTTGAGGTAAAACTATTCTAGAATCAAGTTATCCGTGCAAGGATTCTACTGTGAAAATGCTGTAGTCAAAAGTTGACTCAATTTAAAATAACTTCCATCGTATGCCTTGTGACAAATTAGTTGTGTATTTTCTATGGGATTAATTTCTCTAGGGGCACAAGAGAAATAAAGTGCTGGTGTGTGCATACTTCATCCTCCTCAAGTAAACAAATTCCAGACAAATCCTTCCAGCCAGGAGATACACTGCAGTGAGAGTATAGACTGGTATATCTTTCAACCAGTTTGGTTCCAGAGGCATTTTTTTTAATTTCTCTCAATCCTGTCACTGCCCTTTAACATCTGTGGTATTGCCAAATATTGATATAAGGGCCCTACTGCATAAAACGTTTACTTAAAGAAATATCTCTGGTAAAATATATGAATACTCTGGTTAGTTATACCATTCATTTTACTATAGGAAAAACATATCTCTGGTTGAAATAACCAGAGTTTTTTCCCGGGTAAATGATTTATGTCATAGGCCGCAGAAGTGGTGTTGATTTTGGTGTCTTAATAACACTCCCGAGTGTTATTTAGACACCAAATTCATTACTTCAAACACCAAGAATGTTATCCTTAACACCAATGGTGTTAGAAATAGTAACACAACTCTGGCATCTACAATATATTGGTCACTATTCACCCTGGGTGTTAAATTTAACACCAAAACTAAAACCTTCACACTGTGAACTTACAAGACATGTTCAGCGTTTCCAGCAGCGGGTGGTTCACGCCCTCTGTTGTTGTGATCTTGTTGCTCGTAAAACTGGCAACCTACGGATGGAACAAAATCAAGAAACCGTCAAATTCAAAGCTCTAGTCAACCACAGTCCTTTAATTTTTGTCCATGTTTATTATTCTGCAGCATCATAAACTCATTGCTCTGTTCAGGTGGTGTACATTTGCATGCGCTTGATACATGTACACCCTTACAAAAATGAACCATGGTAATACCATGGTTTTGACCAATTTGTGGTATTTTGGTCAATACCATGGTACTACCATGGTATTCCCATTGTTTAAGATTGTTCATTTTTATAAGGGCATGTAAAACCAACGATCACTGATTTAACTGATTAAAATTTGACATTTGTGTCTTTTAAAGGTGTAAAGAGGTTATTTTATATATCTTATTGGATTTAGAACAGACGCATGTACAGTACACCCACTAACAATACACATACCGGCATGTCTTATCACAATAAAATTGACTGAAGTCGTTAACCTGCTACCTTAAAGGCAGCATTAAACAATGTACAATAATCTGAGCTACAGTACATGATCCTCCATACTACAAGCGTAGTCAGTGTCTCTGATAAGGTAAAAAATGAAGCCATGGATATAGAACTGTGACAATGTTTTTTTTTTTTAATGGGGCTTCCATGATGTTTAAGGCAGGGCATCTCTTTTGCATGCCTAAAAATTAACATTGTATAAATAAAATGGCATTCAGAAGAAAATGCCATCTGGGAACCTTTAGCAAAATATAGGAGCTAGAAACTTATTTTTAGCGGAATTATAGTGACCGTTAGACTGTGATTTGAAATTTTTCTTGCAAGAAAAAAATTCCTACCATAGAACATACACTAAACGGTTATTGTTTTTCTTTCGCATTTTTCAAATTCTAGGTAATTACTGACCCCCAGATTTCACAGACACGCCCTTCATCAATAGCCTAAGGGCATGGATTATCTTTTCCTGGTCTGGGGGAATGTTTGCAAATGAGATCTTCTACCTTTAAATAGTGTCTATGAAGACCAATTATAGTTGGTGAAAATGATTTTTCTGCTATTGTGTTGTTAGATAGTCCAATTTCATCTACTAATGCCCTGAAACTTATACCCACTGAAATGCTTCAATTTTTGAGATATTGATGAGAACAAAAAATCACCCACCTCCCCCATTCCGACAGTTTTTTGCTATTGTATACTAATATCTACTCTCTGATAATGCAAAAATCATTATGCTGATCAAGAACCCCTCATTTAATGACATGCAGATACCTGTAAGTACGGCAACTCCTCCAGTTTGGCCGAGGTCAGAAGATTCCGGTCGCAATTGAAGGTCAATAGGTGAGTGAGCGAGTTCAAAGGTGAAATGTCACGTAAACTGTTCTGGGAGAGGTCGACGTAGCGAAGATGAATGTATCGGCTTAGAATGTTGACATCTGTAATTTCTCTATAGTGCAGAAATAGAAGGAAATAATGAAGAGTGCATGAAAATCAAAACAAAACAAAACCCCAAATAGTAAATGCAGGTATATGAACAGCACTGAAAGAAATAGATAATGGAATGAACATAGAACAGTAATGTATTTTTGTATGTTTGCAAATGCTCCATACTCACCAGCTACACAGTCATAATACAATTGTAGGCAAAAAGTGTTTAACATTTTCTACATACATGTTTCAAAGGACAATTATATGTGAGAGTGAAAGTCAAGAATAGACCACATTTTCATGCAATTTCTATTCAAATATCATTTCAAATTCAAATATTTCCCGGACAATTGGGTGGGAAATAAGATTCTGATCGGGAAATATGCCAATCCTGTATGCTGCAAAGACCTCCTGTCCTGTTGGAGTATACTTGCACGACTCCAACATCCATCAATACAATGCTTGTTTCTGAGGCTGGCCTCAAGGCCAATTCCTGGTGGCCTTGGTCTCAGTCTCGGTCCGAGTCACCTGTACAAACCCTATGGAAAGGTTGTGTTTTGGGGTGGCCTCAACCTGTGGTGTCAGGTATAGATATGCTCAGGTCTATACACAGAAATATGGCATGGAATGGGCGTCTACCTGAAGGCGATAATCCTCAACCCTGCTTTCTGATTTACAGTCTTGAGAATATTGTGTAGATTGTGAACAGGGAATAATTAGAGAACTGGTTACAGTAGGTGACAGACTTTCACATTTCTTCTTCATTACCTGTCTTTAACATCCAGTCTCACGTAAGCGTGAGCCAGTCCATTTCCGGTTTTACACAGTAACGACAGATTCTCGGCAATAATGTCTTCCGTCAGAGGCACCTCTGGGATTTTCTGGTGACAGAAGAGATAAAAAATGTTAAAATATTGAAGCTTCAATAAATCTACATTTAAAATGATGGGATACATCTTTCCATACAACATGTATTATGAACTGTATACGCTGAATATTGTGGTGGTGGTTTCATTTTCAGGAATTTCAAACCACCACAAAAATGTCCACTTCCTGATCAATATAAAAATTAAAGATGCAATAAAAGCATGAAAATAAACTCTCACAAATTGCTAACCTTGAAATAAAATTAACTTTATTATGTTACACAAATTACTACTAAAGTTAGATCTGGTCGCATGTCATAAGGTGGTCCAATTTCCATTACATGGTCAAACTTGACAAAAAAGTTATTTTTTGATATGTTGTGTGTATTAATGGCCTCTAGGAATTGACCCCATTTTTAACCTTAAAAAATGTTTAATTTTGTTAAAATTATTAATTAATAATTAATTAATACACAGGCTTCTATGTTGTAAATCTCAATTTTCAAACATGTTTTTCTCAAATTGGACCTTAATTACAAAAATGATCATAACTTTTTTTTTAAGCTGGAAATTTATCAGATTTGGGGGATATAATCTCAACAAATGAATGTTTCAATTATGCAATTCAAATTAAATGTGCATAATTAAGCACACTTGCTAATTATGTCATAAAGTTTGTTGACATTTTGTTAAGTATAAACTGTTCGTTCATTGTCAAAGTAAGTGCTATTATAAGGCAAGAAATACATACATACATATCAGAAAATTAACTAGAATTTCATTGGAAATGGAAAAGAAAATACCCATCAGTCCTAAAAGTGTTTTTTTTTATTTCTTAAACTTTCATATTTTTTTTTCATCTTTATTCCGTTTGTTGTTTGTTTATGGTCATATTGGTAAATTATTTGACTGCAAGTCATTGTTTTGGAACTTTAATCTAACATTAAAGGCCATCAATGCATGATACCCAACACTTGATTTGTAAAAATAACCAATAGTTTTGATATAAGCATAATGAATTTCTACAAATTGCCCACTACCGCATCCACCTGCTCCGCCACCCCTGTCATTTCTCACTTCAACTGATATAGCTTTTAAACAGAACACTGTATTGTTTTAAGTCTTGATACACTGAAATATGAAATTAGGCTTAAAATGAGGTATGAACCAGCACAGTTGGATAAGGGGTTGTGAAAAGCCAATGAAATTTGAACCATAAAATTTTGAAAAGTGTAATTCCGCCACCTTTTTTCATGCCCAGCCAACTTACGACATGCGACCACCTATGCAATGCCAGATATTGCAGTGCCAGTGTACATCAGAGATTTACTGTATACGCCATATATTTCGCATCCATATATTTTTGCGATTTTATTGTATTTGCATTCACTTTGTACAGAAAGGCCAGGAAGTGAAATTTTCGGGTTCAGTAAGTCGCAAAATTCGCGAAAATAAAACCACCACGAAATATTCATGACATTGTTCAGCGTAGGCCTATACAGTATTTCATCAATGCCATAATTAGGGTGACTGAACGCGAACACGCTTTATTGGTCCAAAAACAGCTCCCATAGGCAATACGCACCGCTCTATGGACGATGCGTGTTGTGCGCGGAGCCCCGAAAATGGTCACGGTTTTTTCCAAGAAGCATCAGCTTTGAGGTGATATTAAAATAGGATCTGCTATGAAAATACCTTAGTGTTTGCTATCATATGAAAAAGCACATTTTTCTCCATACTAACATGAAATGTGGAAGTTCTAGTTCCAAAAATATCGTGTTCAAACTGTCGACGTTAACATTCACATCACTGTAATTCCAAGATTGTTGACCCTAGAAACTTCCACCATTCGGATTTAGGGGCCATTTCGTATGTCCGATCGCATATTACGAGGTTAGTTTTTCGCTAGGGCTACATCAGATCGCAAATTGAAAAACGGCTCGCGAAAACCCTTGTCGCGTATCGTTACGAATTCAGTGAGGGGGCGGGGGCAGAATATGGCAGGCGTAGCAAGCAGCGCGCCCCGCGCGAAAGTCAGCGTTGATTGACAAACTACGTCACGTCCATTGGAAAGGGCGGGCGATCTGGGCACTGCAGAAAGACCGCATACATCTCAGCGCATCATCCGGCCTGGCAACAGGACCTATTTTTAAGCCCACCGCATGGCTCCGACCTGCCTAGCTACGTGTATGGGGCAGCATGGAGTGCTCTGTGCGGAAATCAGCCAATCAGCTTTCGTTATTTTCACTGAGAGATTGGACTTCCGAACCGGTGCCCACAGAGCCCATGTGAATGAATGAATGAGTTGAATGCACTGAATGAATGGCATCGCGCGGCGGGCCTGTGACCGCGTGGAAACATGATTTAAAGGCGGGGCCGTTAGACATGTAGGGCGTACGAAGATCATTACTTCATGGGGAATACCCTTCCGTGAAGCAGCAGAATCATTGGGAGAGCGAAGACAGTCGCGTAGCGCGTAGCACTAGGGGCGGCCAGAAGGGCTAAGCAACACAGAGCGCATAGCGTTCGGCTCATTAACTGTCGTACGCGAAGCGCCAGCTATTCGCAAAACAGTTGCTAGCGCTGTGTACGCATATTTTCTGCTGCATTTCCGCCAAATTTGTAGCTAATATTTGCACCGATTTTGCAGGCCTAATATCTGTGATTGAAAGCACTGCGAGAAAGAAGTGATATTTAACAGAGGTATTTAATGTGATAGGCATTAATTTTATCAAATCTGTAAGTTCGTTTTCTTCAATTTTCTTATAGATTTAAAAAAATTTATTCGATTACAGTCTCGGGGCGCTACCATAATGCAGTCACAGGCCTAGGCCTCACCAGATTAATTCGTTTCCTTTCACTCCCTCCCCGCCCCGCAAATTCCTTTCAATTTTCTGAATCTGCAACACATAATGCACTATTTGCATTGGCCATGACTTGTGCAGCAGCGTGAGCACAATCGACAACGTCAACAGATTTCAAATTTTGGGAAACTGAACTGCGTGCATTAGATCTATATTTTTTGAAATGAGCAACAAATCATGGATTGTTCTTTCAGTTTCATTTATTTAATACGTTTGGAGCCAATTAAAATATCTGAGCGTGAATATTTAGTATGACCTGCACAGACAGGGCATTCTTAATTTGAATGATCATCTGACATCATAATCATGATAATTTTCATATTCATTCGTCCGTCAATCTCACTCTCAACAGACAACACTCATCATCATAACCAAGAACGCATGGAAATCACTCCATTACAAACACACACTGCAACTGCACAGGACTCTCTGTAGCTCTGCTTCTGTACACGCTGTATAGATCTCGATCTCTCTAAATCTAATGAAAAATGTTGTCATGGTTGTGAAGTTTGCGCACCGCACATCGGCGCTCGTCCACATCTTCATGTACAGTCTACCCGACAGTTGCCCGTGCGTAGCACACAAGCATCCCGTTGGGCCCCGCTACGTACCTCCTCTTCCTCCTGTTCCTGTTCGTTGCCTTCCTCCTCCCCCCTCCTTCTTCTTGACCTAATTCGGGCTCTTCAACACCTTCCTGATCTTCGTCATATTCTTGATCATCATAATCTGACATTTTGAAACCAAAGCGTGTTGTTAACTACCCCAAAATGGACGATATATTAGGCCTTTTCGCAAATAATACTATTATTAGAATATGGCGCGTTGCCTGGAAACTCGATAGAATTGTAGCTCAAGCTCGTTGAGGCATATCTTGCAGGGTCATAGTAAATGTAGTGTTTCCATTAAATATGAGGTATTTAAATCTTAATAAAACCATATTTACTTGATTAAAATTATGTTTAAAGATTTATGATAAATTTATAATATTTATTTGACTATAAATGACAAGTATTTATATGTTCAACCACTCGTTCACTTTACGCAATTATCGCGATACTTGTTTTTATAATCGATCAATGTTCTTCGAGCAACCTCAATCGAATTCGGACGACGTGAGAGGAGAATAGGCTATAGGGTAGCTGCAGCCAGTTTTAAAAACAATTTCTCCCACCAGCTCTTCTTCATTTATACAGAGATTTAAAACACTCCTCTTTTTCCAAAAAAGGCAGCGTTTTTTCAGGAAAAGAGCGGGGCATGTTTTTTGGGGCGCTATGCGTATACATACGTCTACGCCACGACAAATCGCGCGCAATATCAACCCCCCCCCCCCCCGAACAACAAAAATAAAAAATTCCCCAGGCCAGAGCAACTAGGCAGCTGCCCAGCAGCGCAGAGAGCCCACTCAACCGCACCAAAATCATGGCTTAATATTAAAAACAGTAATTTTACGCCACACACTTGGTCGAGGGTTAGCTAGCCCGCCTGCCCTGGCCATTGCGCCCTTGCGCCCCAATCGAATGTGCAACTGACGGCCAAGACCTTCGTCCTCGATCACACTGCACTGAGCTAGCTGCTGACGCCAAATCCACCCCCCCTCCCCTCCAAGCTATTTGCCACAGCCCAATTAAAATAATGCCCCCAAGCAAAGTAATGCTTACGCTCTCACACCAGCGACAACAGCTGCCCCACTGATCACTGCAGTAGCGTCTATATCGTGATGAGGATATATATGATCACATCTTAATGTCACTGTTCAAATTACATAAAATTATGCAATATGATAACATTACAGCCTTTATAACGCGCTACAGAGAGGCCAGCAATAACTCACTCTTTTAGCCGAAATAATTTAAGAAGAAAATTTGACATAGAAGAATAGCGCCTTTATTGCCCGTAATACGGACTTGCCGCTATAGGGCCGCCATGACGAGAAATGCCATGATGGCGATTGCAACAAAAGGGCCATCATCGATCGCGCGGAGCACGAGCGCGAGCCTATCCGCTACATAATAGAACGCCATTATTATGTTGCATTAAAGTATTATTGCTTTTGTGCCAAATCATTGCATGCTTTTGCTTATTCTTCACTAGGCCTACTATCAACCCGAATATATTGCAAATAGTATTGTTTTATATATCCAATTTGAAGTTTTATTTTGCCTTTCAATGTAATATATACCTGCTACTTTTGAAACTTTTTTTCTTGATATTGCTTCTTGCCAATAAGCAATATGAACAGATGTCTATGATAACTTTTCATGCATTTGTGCCTTTTTTTTCCCCCCTTTTTCGCTTTACTAGGATATAGGCCCTATCATAGCATCACGGTCAGAAATATATTTTGTAACCATTGCGAGCGTATCATTTGTTCAATGCAATATTTTAACTTTTAATAACTTTCTTTTTTTGCCACTTTGCCTTCTGAATAAAAATCCCATATTTCTCCACGGATATTTGTTTCTACAACAGCTTTTTCTGTTTTCTTGCATTTCATTTACTTATTTTGGCTTAATTCTGTATTGTCTATACCTTGCATTAAATGCCCATTTTCAATATTGAATAAATATATTTGTTTCATGTAAAAATCTAGCAAAAGTCAATTTGCCGTTATAATGATGTATTTCTATTAGTATCATGCTTCCATTACCCATTATTTTGTTTGTTGAGTGCTATATATGTTTCCTTTTCTTGTATTTAATAAACCCATTGCCCCTACTGTTCATTGTTGAAAAAATTAAACTGGATTGCGCGCTATCCATTCCTCTCATATTATTGTTTTTGCCCCCTACGGCCCAATAAATACATATTAATGCTACTATACTGTCAGACATTAGACAGAAGTTTTCCGCCGTTGCGCCTATTTTCCGGCGCGAAAATCACGGCGAAACGGCATTTTGAACAAAAAAAAACTTCATGCCTAAAATTCCGCCCAGCAAAGCTAAAATTGAATAAACTAAGACTAATTTACCAGAAAGATAAAATAATTACGCCATAAATCTGCCTATTATGAGCCTTAACATGTCCAAAAGAACTCGTTGCCGGCCCTAAGCCATTTCGTTGATTTTGCGGCAACAATTTCAAGTCGCCGAGAATTGCCCAAATTACACCGCGGAGAAAAACCGTATCAAAACGCGAAAACTTTGTCTGCTGCCTCAGAATGATATGCCGCTGCCGCCGTTCCTAATTGGGGGAGGATTGTGCTGGGCCCGTTTAATGGCGCATGTCACTAAAGAGGAAAGAGAGAGAGAGACTGAGCTTTGTTGATTTCATTCCTTTAACGTAGGTTTTCCTACCTGTTATATTTCTGTTATACATGTATTTTGTAAATGCCCAAAAATGAAATTATTGAATGATGATTAATGAATAAATAATGACAATGCCCATGTTATGAATGATGAATGAACGACATTGAATGGTGCCGGCCGCTGAAAGAATTGAAATTGTATTTTGTGGCCCACCCTAATGCGCCATAAGCTAGTAACATTGATAAATTTGTCCATGTATTAAATAAACTCAGCCGAACGCCGTCACTGGCTTTTGTATTGTCGTTTTGCTCCGCCTCATCATTTACTCGTGCTTGGAAGTGAATTCAGAATTCTTACAATGAGTGATTTTTTAAAAAAATATTGCCATGGCCAGCTTAAAATTATTTGCATTTATTCAGATCATCGTTGCCCTAGACGGTGGGAAAGGTAGGTCTAATTACCATCACCAACTACCACTTGAAGAATGCGAGTAAATAAAAGTCAAGTTGCATGACTTAAAGTAAGGCCCCCCCAAACGCAAGAATATTTTATATTTTATTTAAAATTACTCTCAAGTATAAAGTCATCATTGAACTCACAAACACACAAAACAATATTTCTTGTCAAAAAGAAGGCCAACAGAAATTTCTACACACAATCTCTTGACAAAAAGATACAACGAAAACTAAATATGTTTTTAATTAAGTACTGTATTAATATTACACATATTATTACCATTCTTTTGACAAACACTCGGAGGCATAACAAACATTTATTATTAAATCATGTCAAATTACACAAAGATACACATTCTCTTGGACAAAAAGGAGGCCCAAAACATTTTATTTTTAAGTATAACATCATTGCTCAAATTATTACAAAGATAACACATTCTTCTTAACAAGAGGCAAACGCCGCAAAAAAATTGCTTTTTATCGTCAACGTTCATTATTAATTCTGCATTTCTTCTCTCCGCGTTTAAAAACAATTTACGTTACGAGCCGACTCAGCCGATTCAGCTCGCTGCGTTCCTCTTGCCTGCCCGTGAAAACTGAAAAGGAAAAATAAAGAAGAGTTAGATCTGCTACAGTCTCAAGAAATCTGAAAATTTCGGCATGAGAGCTACTTAGTAATCGGGGCATACTATAGCTCCCTAATTAGAGTATGATTTTCATGACCCCCTCAGAAAAAAAAAGGAACATGTACTCAACTATGCCATACATAACATACTTGATTGTAAATCATTAGCCCAATTCTGCCTTACTGATTACGTTGATTACCTGACGCCCGCTTTTTGTGGAAGACGGAAGATGTTTAGATCTTAAAGTGGAAAACACTGAAAATTGAGTGTGCCTAGAGTATTAGTTATTTCATTCAATTAAAGATGTCATCTTTAGTCAGGCCAAGTCATTCTGTCTGTAACACAGTCAGACACACACATCCCACACTCGCAACAAACACACATACTGTCAATAAACCTACACACACAACAAACACACGCAAATACATGCACACGCTCACACACAAATATTAGCGCCCCCCTATACACACCTACAGTTATACACATCGCACGCCACGCTTGTCGGCTGCCTAGTCGCATTGTCTAGTGATACGGCCCGTCTGCTAGCCGGCGCTATTGCTCCCTTTCCCTTCCATTCACCCTTGCCGGCGTGAGCGATCGGCTATTTAGCCAATATAG
>JZLH01S0617903.1:0-11393 GCA_001188425.1 Eucidaris tribuloides
CAGGCCCAGGCCAGGGCCAGGGGCATGCAGGGCAGGACTGGCAGCGGCCGAATATAAGTCGAAAATCTACCACAGACTCTAACTCTACCCATTTTTTTTTTTGGATAAATTTATCACTTACTTCTGAATAAAGTATAGACCAGCATCCAGAGATCTTTCCAACTTTCCATTTCATTCGTTCACTTTCTTTCTTCGAACGTTCGATACATTCGGGACAGCAAACCTTTGATTATTTGCGGCTGTTTGCACTTGTTTACTTGTCGCGTTATTTGCACAACTTATGCCACACCCACGCCACGCCGCCAGCAAGTTGTCAGTGAACTCTGCTCGCGTGCCTGGCTCTTTCACACAAATGTTGTCGTAGTTTTCAAAAGTATGTAGGCTTCTTATGTTTATTTCATCAAACATTTAAAACGATATTTATTATTGCCATTAGATAATAAGATATGGTACTGATTACTAATTGACATTTGGTACTTCAACAACCATGATGGTTCCTGTCTGTCTTTCCATAATCTATATGATCAAAAATAAAGAGAAGGCGCCACGGCGGCGGTGTACCACTCTCGGAGAGAGAGGGAAAGAGAAATTTTCAAGTCAGTCCTACAAATGGCTTTACCATTGACTTGTACGATTAGATGAAAACAAAATTCTTTGCCGACAATTGTGCCTTAATTTTTAATGATATCTTCAATAAAGTACTCAAGAATTTTATTGCTAATATGTTAAATGTCACTAACGTAATGTTAATAGACGTTTATTTTCCTCATAAAAAACATTAATCAAATTATGACGATGGGCCCACGCGAGAGGTCCGGGCGGGGGGGGGGCTACCACTCTCTGGAGAGACGGAGAAACGAGCAGAAATTTCAAGTTTTCATGACATTGACTTTGCTACAGTAAGATGAAAACAAATTCTTTTGCAGACAGTGTGCTATTAATTTCAGTTGTGTCTTTCAGCAAAGTACATGAAAATATTTCATTGAAATATTTTAAGTATGTCACTCATGCAAAATATATAGCAGTGTACGTTTTCCGAAAAGCTGAATGCAACACGAAAAGCTCCTTACAGCTGCGCGGCGGGTAAAGTCGCGTGAGAGAGCGTAAAGGAGAATTATTCGGCCATATACGAGCTTATCTGGGTCGAAATCGACTTTATGTGGGGCTCGCGCGTAGGAGTTTTCGATACGCAGATCGGAATTTCATACGCTTGCATTATTACGCAGTCCCGGCGCTCCATAGAAATACATCGGTTGAATGGTGTTACTTTCTCTGCTTTCGAGGCTCGTTGCCGTCAACCAAGCCAAAGGTTGTCCACCCAGATTTCACTGACTGCCGACTGTATCGGTAAGTTGAAATTAACTCAAAATCAAACTTTTGAAAGAACTTTTTCATTGAAATGTAGAAATTACGGCTTTTGCACAGTACATAAATTTTTCATTTCACAAAATTTATGTCTTGCCGCAAACAGCGGTCCAAACCACCGCTACCACGGGCGATCGTAAAAGGCGACGGACTTCATTACGGGTCGCTCCCAAGCGTGGCTAGATCTAACGACACGTTACACTGTTTCACTCTGCACTCTGCACACTAGCAGTAGCAGTAGCACCTTCAAAAACATATGATCACAGTCCCACACATTGCAATTTGTGTACCTTATACTTAGAGGATATCGAAGACAAAGGACCGAAACATTTTTGCGAAATAAAGTAGGCTACTCTCATACATTTTCACACCTGTCAACACTCCCTTGGAAACGTTCTTACCTTTCGCGTACAAATTACCAGAGAAAATAATGAAATTAATAAGAAGAATACAGAGCAAACTTGTCTTCCAATTTCTATCCCTGCCATTTTTACCACGTTTGGAGCGCTGCAGCTGCATGCTGAGTGCTGACTGTATGGTTCGTAATTGTAGCTGGCGCTATAAAAAAAATTGTCATCAACCCCGGTCCTGATTTGCCCGCTGAGTTTTCTATCCTCGATGTTTGTTTGTTTGTTTGTTTGTTTGTTTGTTTGTTTGTTTGTTTGTTTGTTTGTTTGTTTGTTTGTTTGTTTGTTTGTTTGTTTGTTTGTTTGTTGGTTTGTTGGTTTGTTTGTTTGTTTGTCTGTTGGTCTGTTGGTTTGTTTGTTTGTTTGTTTGTTTGTTTGTTTGTTTGTTTGTTTGTTTGTTTGTTTGTTTGTTTTGGGTTTTTTTGTCTGTCTGTTTGTTTGTTTGCAGTGTACTGTTGTATTCGAGTCAAATCATTTTGTCGTCACGAATCGAACTCGGAAACTTGGGCCTGGTTCACAAAAGCGTCCTATCCTAACTGCGTCCTAACTAGGGACAGTGGCGTAACTACGGGGAGGCACAGGGGGGCACGTGCCCCCCCCCCCCCCCCCAATCGGCCGGCAAAAAAAAAAAAAAACGACAAAAAGGGGAAAGGAAGAAGAAAGAAAAAGCAAAAAAAACTGTGGATGAGCCGAGTTAGCAAAAGTGATCTTAAATCACATTTTGAAATAGACCTTATTCAGGCGTAAGTCCTTGGTTCTTTTTATTTAACAATTTTATCAAAAAACTTGCTTTTTAAATCCGCGCTTAATCTCATAATGCTCTGCAGCTCGTTTCATGATCTGAATAATGTGTTTTAATCTTTGACAGATATTAGGGTTGACAGGATTTGCTTTGTTTATTTAATCTTTGACATTTTTTCGAATACAGACTTCTTTCTTCTCTTTAAAGTGAATTATCGTCTGCTTTTCAAAACGCTCGCTCGCGGGAATTACGCTGTAACTTTACTTTGAACAGCGAATAATCTGGAGCAAATATTACAAACACTTATCAAAATCAAAACAATTTGCGAAGAAATTCCTCCTTGCTAAAAACTCGTCAACCACGGTGCACACCTTTTGCGTGTGCCCCGCCATTCTGCATTCCTACAAAATTGATTCAGTATCACTACCGGGGGGGGCACGTGCCCCCCCCCAAAAAAAAAAAAAATACACACGCAGGAAAAAAGACAAGAAGAAAGGAAAAGAAAACTGAGGTTGAACGACTAGGAAATTGTGCTTAAGTGCAACCTTCTTGAAATAGACTTCAGCGAAAGTTCCTCCTATTTTTTACAACTTGTTTTTTATTGTATTTGTTTTCTGGTTCTGCGTTCTAGTCATGAAACTGCATAACTTCCGCTGAGTAACATGCAAGGCCAATTCGACTGACGCAAAATTGTAATATTAATTTTGAAGAAACACGTCCTTTTGATCCTATTCAAAGTGGTAGTAGGCCTATAGGTTTGTGCATCAATGTGGATATTCAGGCGTTCCCATATTATTCATCGTGTTAGACTGAGAGTATCCCCCTCCCCCTCCCGTGGAATCATCCCCTTCAAAATCTGTCGCTCGTAGAATTGCTAAAGAACGTATTTCTATCGTACGTTTTTAATCATTCTTGAATGTAGGCCCTACATTTCACGAAACAGAGATTACAGGGGTCAAAATAGTGTCATAAAACCGCTAGAACCCATGAGCTTCAGGGGGCTCTGCCCCTGACCCCCGATATGTTATCGTCATGTTTTGAAAGTCACCTGCTATCAGCAGTTCATATATGGAAAAAAATTATACCATGGAAGTGCAAAGAAGTTCGTAAGCGGGTGTTTGTTTTGTTTTTGTTTTTTATATTATTATTTTCGACTGTAGCTGTCCATTATAAAAAAAAAGTGTTATCAAAAGGTCACAATAAGCTTATAAAACCGGTCGAACTCATGCTCGAGCTTCAGCTTCAGGGGGCTCCGCCCCCTGACCCCCGACAAATCATCACCACGTTTGAAAAATAACCTGCTATCGGCATTTAAGACTTCTAAATTCATACCTATGAATGAAGTTACAATTTTGAAAAAAATGGGGTTATTTTGTTATTGTGGACTGTCCATTTCAAAGAAAAATCGTGTTGGTAGAGTGACAAAATATTTCGTATGAAACTGCTAGAAGCCATGAGCGTCAGGGGGCGGAACCCCCTGACCCCAACCTAGGACGGGGACCCTATACTTGAAACCCTGGAACCCATTTTATTGACTTATACGCACGCTCTCCTTTGAAATGGCTACGGGCCTGCAAAACGCATTTTTCTTCTTGGAATTTCAAAATGTTTCAAACCGCTCGCTCGCTACGCTCGCTCGCGGAATTGCCTTTTCACCACTAATGACATAAACTGTTTAAAGCCGTGAGCTTCAGGAGCCTTATTCCCATCCGGGACGGGGACTCCACTTGGAATTCTATAAGGTGGGCCCCTGGAACCCATCCGTCATGGTCAGCCCTTCCCCTATCATAGGTCCTTTTTCACTTATAAGCACCCCCTCCTTTGAAATATATGTATCCTTGCTAAGGGCCTGCAAAACGCATTTTTCATCATAGAATTTGGAAGTTTTCCAAACCGCTCGCTCGCTACGCTCGCTCGCGGAATTGCCTTTTCACCACTTAAATGACATACATACAAACACATATTCACTATAAAATAAGCATATACATTAATACGACGATTTTTTTTTTAATACATTTTAACACAAAAAAATAGCAAAAAATCCACCATCTCAAAATGCAATTTTGGCTGAGCGACTGGGTGCCCCCCCCCCCCCAATGGGCTGACCCACGGTACGCCACTGACTAGGGAGATAGGACGTTGGTGTCGTTTCACGAAACCGTCCTATCCTATCTTCGTCCCATCTCCGTCCTAAATCACGTCATATCTCCAGGACAGCTCACGGGCAGTCCTAACTCCGTCGCACGTGCTGCCATAATATTGGCGTGTGTGCGTGCGCGCGGGCTAATCTCGAAAGATATTGGCAATTCTGTCACGACGGTGCTGACTTGGGCAAAGAAGGGGACATAAGAGTATAAGAAATGGTACATAAAGTCAAAATTGGGATTTTCCCCGAGATTTTTCAATTTCGTATAGGATTTGTTTATTATAGTGATGATCATTTGGACAGCAACTGAAAAAAAAATATATTTCATTGCTATATTATTCTTACGAATTCTCAGATGATATTATTGACGATGATGATAATATAAAAAGAATTAAAGACAACGATAATGATGATAATAATAATGATAATGATAATAATTGATTATAATGATAATGAGAAGAAGAAAACAAAATAGGAGATAGAAGAATGACATTTTGGCAACTAGTCATTATTGTCGTTTCAATGAACATTACTAATGTTGATAAAACTAAATTGTAAAAATGAATTAATATTAAATTGTTTGATTAAAAGATTATTTTTTTTTAATAATTACCAGTCATATTGATATAGTTGATCTCTTAGTTTACCTTTTCTTATTTTATGTTGTTTTGTTTTACCAAAAATGATGCACAAAATTTATTTTATAGCTGCAGAATTTACTCATATGCCTATCCTTTATTTGTGTTGACTTTCGTAGGCCCATATTGCCTTTATTGATTCTGAAATGATTTCTTTTTCTTTTTCTTATACTTGGAAGTCTATAAATCACTAGCTTTGCTTTTAAATTTCCAACCACAATGCTGCTTAAGTGATTTCCTTAGGCTTAAATGAGTAGGCTATATCTCATTAGTTAATACATTTAACTACGCCAGTGTATAATGTAGATAAACTGATGTCAATGGTGTAACTTCTGAAAATATTTTTTAATTTAATATTTTTTTCTTTTATTTTGAAACTCATGGCGGTTATTATGGCAATAAATGAAATGAAATGATATTCTGACAAAAATCACATGTGCCAAAATCTTGGTGTTATAGTTTTGTTATTGGCAATTCACGCTATAAGATATTATTACCTTAATATATTTTCTGAAAGAGGACACCTTTCTGAACAAACTAACAAAATAATATACATCTCATATTCATAAATCCAGAAGGAATGCCAATGAGCGCCGAGAAACTCGAGTTAAAACAAATCAACAAACACAGCCCACGGCGCGTGACAGCCTCTCACCTCCACGTCACACAGTCAGCATGTATTGTTTTGTAGGGGATTTCCCCTACGAATGTCATCCTTGATTAGTCTACAAAATTATACCATATTTCATGCATGCGTGTAATTTAGTGCAAAATTCATTTGTTTGAAATCATATCATGTCATACACAACTGCAAATATGCTTGATTACATATTCATATTACAAAATACGCGTAATCTTTTTGCTACTAAGAAGTTAAACTTAGAAAACAACACAGGTCCGCATTAAAGACTACATTGTGTCCAAGAAAATATACCTACATTTTACGACTTGTACAAGTCTACCGTAAAGAAACTTATTTTATCGATACCTCAAGCGATACTCTATCGTTTACACAATGTACTAGTTAGAAGACAGTTAGGACGTTGTTCGTGAAACGACTTAGGACAGAGTCCTATATCTTCTACCCAACTTTAGGATTTGCGCATTAGGATAGTACTAGGATAGGACGTCGTTGTGAAACAGGCCCCTTGTTGACTCTCATACACTGTTTAGTTGTTATTAATATTCAAATACTACTAGTATTCTTTCTTTCTTTCCTTATAGGCATATAGTGTTTTTAAAAAGTTAAAATCAGTAAGCAAGTACTGTCCCCAAAAGACCACACTTTTATTAACTTGTTGTCCCCAAGCCATTGATTCATTGCCAATATTTTCCTCTACATAACATGCAACATCAGGGGCAGCGTCACAGGAACTGAAGGGGATGACCCCCCCCCCCCCAATGTTTTCAAAGTAATGAAAATGACGGGAATATTACTGTTTTTCGAAAATTTCATCCCCTCCCATGATTGATGTTGTTGATTTGGCTATATTCTTTAAGCAAGCCTAAAGTGCTTTTTGTCGTAGTCGCCCCTCCCCCAGCTTGTCAGATGTTATTTGGCTTGCAATTACGCAACTGTTTTTTTTTGGGGGGGGGAGTGGGGCGGGCAAAAAAATGCTTTTCGTCATCCACGGCCTTTCTGCCGCCGGCTTGTAGGAAGCTGTTTGGCTTGTAATTTGGCTATAGTGTAAAAAAAAAAAATGACGGGCACAAAAAAAATGTTTTCACGACGGAATTCGCCTCTCTAGATTTTACCTCGGGGGGTGGGGGGGGGAGTACAGAGATTGTAGTCGGACGGGGGGTGAGTGCGCTAATAGAAAATTTGGACAAATTTGCGAAAATGAGACCATGTCTTTGAGATCTTTTGATGGAAGGGGGCCGTTTGCGTTTTGTCTAGCGATTTTTTTTTGAAAGACGTCACCTCCGAGCGGACATCCCGTGAATAGACGTAAGTAACCCCCCCCCCCCCCGGATTTTACCCTGGTGCCGCCCGCCTGAGGAGCATAACTCTCTAAAGTAATGGATGTTTTCCTGTGATATTTATTTGTCCATTCGAACACTATCGTGTAGGTCAAAAATTCATATATCAAAGTTTGACATTTTTATCATCTCCCACATTGTTTACTATTGTCTTTAACGAGGGCAGTTACTCACACACCATATACATGTGTGAATTTGTGTTTGGCTTTGAGGCTTGTTATTACACTGTAAAAAAATACTTAGCACTCTTAAACACTTTTCCTACATAAACACTTGAACACGTTTAACTGGAAATGAACACTTATAGTACTTAGAAATTCTGTGTATATTACCCAAACTTCGTGTTAACTTTACTTCTGGAACACGTCGTAAACACTTGAACACATAAACCTGTCAACAAACATGTTTTAGAACACCCAAATACCAAGTGTTTAGATCTTCAAAAAATGCTTGTTGACGCGTTTATGATTTTCAACACCTAAACACCTAAACACCTAAAGTTGTTTATGAAACGTGTTCAGTTGTTTATGAAGTGTTCCAGAAATAAACACGAGCTTTTGATATGGCATGGAATTTCTAACTAAAATTCAAGCGTTTATGATAAACATGTGTTACAGAAAAGTGTTACAGTTTGCATGGCAACCTGTTTTGTTTGTTTTTGTTAAAAATATGTATGCATAACGAATCCAATTTTTGACGTCAGTTTTATGATATAAGGGGGCGTCACCTTCAAGCTTTACTTATGGCGTTTCCCCTTTCCATATTAATTGAATGTAAATTCCCTATGTAAATTTCAATTCCTAATATAAAAAAATTATAATAATGTAATCGTTCGTGTGTAACAAACTGGAATTTTGCTTTGTATGTGTATTTGAAATGTTGTTAGTGTATAATGGAATAAAATAAATACTCAAAATACGCGATAGTGTTTATAAGAGTGTTTAATATTTTTACATTTTCTCCCAAAGACCACATTGTCATTGAATTTTTGCCCCAAGGACATTAATGTGCCATTGTTTATCTCTGCATAATATTTTGCTCTAAGCCTATAAGCAGCATTACTGTCTTGTTTTTTCCAGGATGTTTATTTGCCCATTCAAAAAAAATGTAGGAGGTTCAGACATGAAAGTTTTACAGTTTTTAATGGAGCTTCAACAATTACGTTTAAAGACACTACGGTATATAACATTATGGAATCCCCCTTTAAAAAAATGTCAAACTATCCTATCTGGCATATCTGACAGTGTTTGAGACTTTGAATGGACAAATGAACACCCTAGAAGACAAAACTTCAGACAGTTATGCTGTCACTGATAAAATGTACAGATAAAAATCGGCACATGAATTATTCACAGCTGAGAGAAAATTCTGAAACACAGCAGTTTGTGAGGAAAACTGGATTGGTTGCTCAATGATTTTCACTTATCACAAGCACTTAATGATTGTTTTGAACTGCAATTTTTTGAGAGCTTCATTTTAGACCTAATCAGAGATGGTAGCATGAAGTATCAGGTAGCTCAGATTATTTAAAACTGGAAACAGTGTTATACAATGCCGTTAATATTGTCTTTAACGAGGACATTTTCTCATACACCGTATATATCTGTGAATTTGGGTTTGGTTTTGAGGCTAGATATTAAAAAGCACCTTGTGAGTTGGAATATGAGTCACTCAAAAAATTAGCCCAGTGGTCATAAAGGCACCTGTACTACTTACTCGAGAAGAGGATAGGCATAGTATATTAATGACACCTGTTAATGTTACATAATGGCAATTATACAACAAGAGTAAGTTGTACAGCGTATCTCCTGCCAAATGCCATCATTCATGGAACAGTATACCATGCCATTCATCATAGGGTATAACGTTCCTATGCACGCAATAAATTAATTTCCTAAAAAGGGCAAGGCCTAGAAAGGCGCTGTATTGTGCAGTTAACATTCACTACACTGAAGAAACTCCGTGTCAAATTGTCCGTGTAAGTTGTATTAATTTAACAGAATCTGGTGATTGCGCTTGATTTTTACATACAATTCTGGTAAAAATGACTGGGAACTAAGGTAAAATGAACACAAATCCGTATTAATTAGCATATACCGGGTGGGCCATAATGGGAAAAAAATGATGTTGTTGTCCTCATCAGCGTCGTCTTCGTCGTTGACGTTGTTGTTATCGTCGTCGTCGGCCTTATTGTCATGGTATTTGAATACGATTATTGTCTCATGGCGTTGCGGAACGAGTTAAACCAAAATAGATTGTATATGAGCTGTTGTAAAAGTTTAATGTTCAAATGGATTTCTGAAAATGATTTGGCCACTTAATAATATACATGATATAATCATTACAATGTTACAGTGTTGTTGTTTTGTGTTGGTTTCAACACTTCACTAAAAATCATAACATCAAAAATGCATGTTGAAGTGATGTGCATTTTTGCAGCTTTTTACTTTTAACTTGGCCCCTTATCCTATAATGTCTCGCACATTCCACGAATCCAGTATCGTGGCAAATGGGGTATCATTGTAAAGAGAAATAGACATTTTTTTTTATTAACGGGAATATTAAGAATTATTCTATGATGCCAAGAGAGGGAGAGATGTCAATTTCAGTTGCAGACCTTTTTTGAGGGGTTTTATTTTTAGTCCGTGGGCCAGAGGGGTCTACCGTGCACCCCCCCCCCCCTATGATCCTACTACTTGGGTGCCATTTTGTTCATTGGTGACTCCTTCGATGGAAATAAGATGTTAACAAGAAAAAAAACTCATTAGACTATGTTTTTTTTCACATATTGGGACACATGTAAAATCACAACTTTTTCAACAAGTTTTACCTCGTTTTAGGGGCCGCTGAAATCTGGGCAGACATTATTGTCTGTATCTCAGTAAACAACTTGTCATTTTCCTGAAACTTGAAGAAAAAAAGGTGCATTCTGTCATCCTCTATAGCCATGGAAATTGATATTCACATCATTTTTTCATTCTTGTGTTAATGACGTCATCTTAGTTGCATATTCTGAAATATGCGTTTTAGCTGGCAAAATTGCTTCAAAAATTGAAAAATTTGGCTACACTTGTCAAAAGTTTTTTATCTGGATATAAATTGTAGCCACTGGCCTTCCAAAACGTATAAACAGTTAGTCTGACAATACTAAGTGATCTAAACATAAATTTGCACAAAATTATTTGAATAAGATGTGTGCCGGTCAATTTACAATGAGTGCACACATAAAATGGGCGACTTTTTGAACATTTCGCCGTTTCTTGGGGATAGTGAAATCTGCGGACACTATATTCGCTATATCTCCGCAAAGACAAGCTCAATTCAATTCAAACTTTCAGATAACATTGATCATGGAATGGTTAATTAATAGATAACATTTGGTGGATATTGAGGTTTATTGTTTTCTGTCAGTGACGTCATCTACATTTGCATAGATTTCAAATATGCATAGTTTTTGCTGCCTATCAACATTGCGTGAATAAATAAACAATGTCTAGCCCTAACTAAACTTGATCACTTGAGCAATTATTGGAAGCTGTTGAGGAGCACTATAATTATTATTATTCAAGTCTGAGCAATCCTCACTTGATTAATGCTATTAATTAGATCAATTCATTTGCATAAGTGGTCTGGAGGTCATTGCACAAACAGAAACGTACATAAAATGACGCTTTTGCAGAAATGTATGGTGTTTTTATTGGAATTTAGTGGGGTATTTGCACGTTATACAATCTTTATTTAGGTAATAAATCATTGAGATTGTTAATTTAAAAGTTTTGGGGTACACTAATCGTCATATGAGCAGTCAATAAGAGTACTATTTCAAAAGTACATTAATTTGACAATTAAGTTAATGATGTCAACTCATTTGCATACTAAAAATATGCATAGATTAATTGCCAACACTTTGATTGTCAAAAAAATGTTTCTTCTTCTTATACTTCCAACCAGTAGCCTACACTGAGTGATGATTATAGCAAATGACGTCTGGTAACTATTAAACGATATCAACTTTGTTAAATTAATATTAATTAATATTAAATAATTTGCGTAAGATATGAGCTTGTCTATGAATAAACATGAAATACAGCAGATATGGCAAATAATACAGAAAG
>JZLH01S0617908.1:2077-12461 GCA_001188425.1 Eucidaris tribuloides
AAAAAATATTGATCATGCACTGTATGAAAAATAATGTAATATTCCAAAACAAGTCCTGAAACCTAAGCAGGATTCTGTCTGATAAATCGTACAGCTCAACAAAGAGATGTCCATCAAAACATGATGCCATTATAAGTTCAGCTATTCAATTCTGTTCACCTGTGTACCACACTCTACCATAAATTCCTAGTACATATCGTCGGTATAAAACCAGAAGGGCGTTAACGCCCTTCTGGTTCACAACAGGTTCTGCGTTAACGCCCTTCTGGTTCTATACTGACGATATTAGGTATTACAGGATTCTTGAATGTATGTGTACATGAATAATTGACTGGATGAGATCACGCTTAAATGTTGAGGAAGCGCATCCGTTTTTGTTCAAACCAGCAAACATGAGTACCAAAGGAGTTTTGTGAAGAGCTTAGGAAATTGTAAGAAGAAGAAAGCTTGTGTAGGAGCAAACAAAGTATGAGGAAATGGGTGTGCACTGTGCCACTTAGGGAGGCAAAGAACTAGCAAAATGCTGAAAACAATTGCTTTTAGTGTTTCTTTCGAACACTAGCATATATCTGAACTTTGTTAATTGAGAAAGCAACTTCTTGTGTAACCTGAATTACTGATAATACTTTGCTGAAGCTTACATAAAATATTAATTTCTGATAGGAGACCTACAGGTTTATTATTCAAAGCTTGTATTGCAAATGCTGAAAAGAATCACTCGAAATTTACCTCACGATGTGATTATTATCAAGATTGTTCCTGTAAAGATCTTCTGTACTGTTTTTCCTATTTCAAGGGAGTCATTACCCAATGTTTGCAGTGAGCCTGATCTACAAGCCTATGCATCGGGCTCATCAACACCCAGTAGAAAAGAAGGCAGGAAAGCATCAGTAAGTCTCATTTAGTATCAATCTCATAATTTGAGTGTTTCAATAGTCTTAGTTCGGTCACTGCTCTTTTTGTGTACCAAAATCCCATTCCCTTACGGCCCTTAACATGGGATTTTTAACTCTTAACATGCCAATGTTGCAAATATGCACCACATAATACACACAATCTCCATAGAGCTGTAATTTCTCAGGCATGATATGAGTTAAGAGGGAGGGATGGTAATATTTTGACTCTCAGAGCTATAATTATTAGAGTAATGTAAAACCTTTAAACCTCTTTTGGGGATCAGATAAGTCTGCAAGATTGCTTTTAAAGGCTGTTTTGACAGATCGAAGAGAGAAAAAGTTCATACCGTCAGAGGGGGTACACCTCCCTCCCACCTTCCCGTTACTCAGTTTGCTTCGCCCACTTGCCATGAGGCTCATAATTTGATTATTTTTGGTCATCAAAAGTTGGCAAGGAATGTACATGTTAATCTGTGTGTTTATTGGTATATGTTTAGACCCATCTGGTTCTGGAGGCATTTTGTAATTTTGCCAATCATGTCAATACCCTTTAATATTTCATCAACTTGTAAATTTTTGTTCGTTTCTTATCAGTCAATAGACATCGCCAAGGAACTTGAGAGGCGGCAGGCCGGCAAGGAGCTGCTGAATCTTGTCGTCATCGGTCACGTGGACGCGGGCAAGTCAACTTTGATGGGTCATCTGCTGTACCTGCTGGGTCAGGTCAACCAACGGGTCATGCACAAGTACGAGACCGAGTCCCGGAAGCAGGGCAAGGCCTCGTTTGCCTACGCGTGGGTGCTAGATGAGACTGGTGAAGAGAGAGAAAGGTATTAGACCAGGACAGTCAAAAGAAAGAACAAAGACAATATTGATGATAATTATAGTAGTACAGTGCACTCTCGTTTTAAGAACACTGATATAATAAAAAATTTCTTCATAAAGAACTAATTTCTGTGGTCCCATATCTTGGATTTCCTTTGTATCTTATTTTTACGACCCTGATATAAAATTTTGTTGTAAAGAAGAAATTTCATGGGTCCCATGCACTGTAGTAGTGGTAGTGGTAGTAGTAGAAGTGGTAGTGGTAGTAGTAGAAGTAGTAGTAGTAGTAGTAGTAGGAGCAGGAGTAAGAGTAGGAGTAATAGTAACAATGATAATTATTTTTACAATGATTGTAAACAAATTTATGTTTGTAATGGGGTTGGGACAAAATGAAGAAGGAGGAAAAGGAGAAAGAAGAAGAGGAAGTCAGGAAAAATAATAATCAATTTTGGTGATGGTGAAGGGACAAGCTATCTCCTATCTCTTTTGAGGTGTGCTGGCTGTAGCTATCCTTCCAAAGCAGAGTTGAGGAATGATACGTTCAGATCACTAAGGTTGGTCACATTACTTGATGCGTCATCAAGAAAAATAGGTTGACAGATTGATTGATTGATTTATAGAGTGATTGATTGATTGATTGATTGATTGATTGATTGATTGATTGATTGATTGATTGATTGATTGATTGATTGAATGATTGATCGAAACAATAGATCAGCACCCCAAGTCATTTTGGTTCCTTTAACCTCCAGGGGTACCACAGCGGGTGGTCACCTTACTGGATGTACCTGGCCGCAAAGGAAGTAAGGTAGATATAAATATATTGATTGATTGACTAATTGATTGATAAAAACAGTACAGTATATCAGCACCCTAAATCCGTGTGGTTCCTTTAACTTCTAGGGGTATCACGATGGACGTCGGTTTGACAAGATTTGAGACAACTCACAGGCTGGTCACTTTACTGGATGCACCTGGCCATAAAGACTTCATCCCCAATATGATCACGGGAGCTGCACAGGTAGGCCAAAGCAATCTTATAGAACACAACTTAACAGTTAAAGATATGGTGTGATTGATTTACCAGGATGGCAATGGTCCATTACTTCCTTCATTATCATACCAACGGCTTTATTATAAGTTACAAATGGTTGTTGAGTTGAGATCATGTCATGAATTGTTGTTTAATGAGAAAACTAATACGACATGTTACAGAATGTTGTTCTTTCTGGGATTTCATGTTGCTAAAGGCAATTGGTGTACTGTGCCGTAGCAAGACAGCAGCGCACTTCTGATTGGCTAACGATATGCCATGCGCGACCTTAATGGCGTACGGTGACGGACCATCTGGAACGGGCAGTGACGTTTGCCGTCGGATTTTTAATTATGTCTGGAAATTGGAAAAAGGATGAAGTTACACCTCCGATGTTAACCAAACCATCATATTTTACCAAGGCTTTATGAGAGGTGTTATATTTATAATTAATCTTCAATTGGATATGATTCAGTGATTTTTCATATAGAGTTTTTTGATGTGCAATATAACCAGCTTTTAAGGGAGAAGAAGCCACAAGATAACAAGAATAAATCAAGAAATATTTTTACATTTTGAGAATTGTAATACTTATGCTACATGGTGATGAAGAAAACCTAACTAGAGAGTCCTGTGTGGCACTTATTAACTTCAGCAAAACCCTATTTTATTTGTAAATTGCTGGTAATTTTACATCTTGACTTACTTGTTCCATGGGAACAAGAAAGCAAACGAAACTATACTGTACCTTGTTGATAAGAAAAGTGTTATATATTAATTAGCACTTTGAATGAGGCCACATCATTTGTGGGCTGCATACATCAGTCATGTTATGTCAGCTATAGGCCGCTGTGCGTGTGTTGTGATTGGTTGATGGGTAGTGACGATTAGTGTCACCCAAAAGTTGAAGAAGACAAATACAGCACAGAGAAGAAAATGCACTGAAATACCACCATTTTAGGTGTTTCTGTGACCATTTGTTGTCATGACTCCTTATTGCTGGCTATACTACATCATAATGTAAATTTTAGAACACAAAATATTGCATTGCATCCTGTTGATTTCATTGAATTTCAGTACTTATTCTTGTTACTAGCTGCTGTCCCCTGACTTCAAAGGCATGTGAAAGTTTGATCGATGCAACAACATTTTCAGCAATATCTTGTATCACTGAATACTTACCCATTACATGAATCAGTAAGGCTTTACATTATGTTTGATATTCCTTGGAAGACTTGAGGGGATACATTCCCAAACATCTCCCACCTCAAGCTATCTACACCCTTGCATTACATTATGGCTCGAGTGGTTGTTCGTGTTCTTTGAGAATGTCACAATCTCCATGTCATGTCATTTTGAAGTGTGCATTTGTGCAGGTCTTGATATGGGTGCAATGATTGGGGGTTAGATTGCCGTGTTGCAAAATTTTCATTCACTGACAATAATTCCTGTGCCAACTTTCACATATATTTGACAAATGACAGCATAACTGAAGTTTTGTGTTTATTTGTTTATTCAAACTCTGTCTGATATGTCAGATAACAGAGTTTGACAATTTTTTTGAATAGGACTTCCACAATGTCATAAGTGTCTTCAATGCAATGATACAACATGATACACCTTCACATTTACTTTTACCTTTAGGCTGATGTTGCAATTCTTGTCGTTGACGCAACAAGGGGCGAGTTCGAGACCGGCTTCGAGTCCGGGGGTCAAACCAGGGAGCACGCCCTCCTGGTGAGGTCACTAGGGGTCAGACAGCTGATAGTAGTGGTCAACAAACTGGACACGGTGTCGTGGTCAGAGGAACGCTTTCAGGAGATTGTCAAGAAGCTGCATGCTTTTCTTAAACAAGCTGGATTCAAGGTATTTCAACCACCTCACATCAATTTTTAGTTTACATTATTTTTGTACTTGAACTTGAGTTTATAAGCAACTACACCTGTTCATTAATGTGCATTTTGTGTGCGCAAATTTCCTGTATCAATTACTGTATTTCTTATTATATAAGCTACAGCTCTTTTTGAAAAGCAGGACGTCTAAAATGTTGGTCTGACTTACACACAACAACAGTGAAAACAAATTAGTTTAAAGCACAAGTTTAGTTTTGGCATTTTTTTTTTATTTGAAAGCTTTATGCCCAAAGGTCCTATCACACCAATAACAGATTCTGAATGTCTTTGTTTTTTTTTTAATTTAATTAATGAAAAACGAAAGACATTCAGAATCTGTTATTGGTGTGATATGACCTTTGGGCATAAAGCTTTCAAATCAAAAAAAAAAATCCCTAAAACTAAGCTTACACTTTAAATTTCTACTTAGTGTCATAAATGAATCATTAGAGGCACAGAAATGAAAAATATCAATTTGATACTATTCTGCACTTGATATTTAGCTGTAAAATATTCTGTACATATTCTTCCCATATATGGCTGCTCTTTCTTCAAGTGACCTTGAATGTATCTTCCTCACAGATGATGCTTATTAAAAAAGAAAATACCATTTGCCTTTTCTCTTTGATAAGGATTCAGATGTAGAGTTTATACCATGTAGTGGCCTGACTGGTGAGAACCTGACAAAACCTGCCTCTGAAGCCAACCTCACAGCATGGTTTAAAGGTCCCTGTCTTTTAGAACAAATAGGTAAGCACTCTTACTCAACTCACTTACACCATGGCTTTGTGTCGTTGCAGAATGATTACTGACATGTGTCTAGCATGATCTTAATCTTGTTGAAGTTAATTGACATGTGTCTCCTTGGGCCCACCCAATTGATATCTTTCCATGAGCTGGTTGCCACATGACAAGTTTAGAAACAACTCTACCCTCTGCTCTCTTGATATAAAGTAATGTTATTGTTGTAACATATTACATAATCCCTCTTAGTCTATTTTTCATTATTATGGAAATCATCAGTGTTGGAGGTCTCGAGACTGGTCTTGGTCTCGAGACCGGTCTCGAGACCAGTATGCTCTTTTTTGGTCTCGGTCTCGGTCTCGAACCCTCTGGTCTTGGTCTTGGTCTTGGTCTCGAACCTTCTGGTCTCGGATTTTTTGGCCGAGACCAGCCAGAGACCAGCAACTAATATGATTTTACATTAAAAAATCTTTATTATTGCACAGTACAAACTGCAATTTTGCAGCATGTATATAGGCCGTTCAAACATAGTTTCAATACAAATCTTCTACACATATATATGAGGACCGGCAATGGTGGGTTCTCTGACGCAATATATTCTGGTCGTTCCTCTTATAATTGAACATGGAGGTAGACATGGTAGAGAACAGAAGAAGAAGTATGGAATGAACACAAACAGAGAAAAAAGAAATGGAAGAAAAACTAACAAAGAAAGGCTGAAAGAAAGAAAAACGGAGAGATTAGAAGAATAGAAAGTCAAACAAAAGAAAGAAGACTGAAAACAAAAGAAAAACAGAAAAAGGAGATTGACATCGAAATAGCAGGAAAAGAAATTTTAAAACAGATAGAATAAAGAAAAAAAGACATCAAGAATGAGAAAGAAGAAAGATAGAAAGAAGGAAAGAAAAAAAAATTGAATGAAGAAGAGAAAGAAAAAGAAACAAAATGCAAGAAAAGAGAAAAAGAAAGGATAACATGAAGAAACGGAGAAAGGAAGGAATACATGGGAAGGAGGTAGAATGAAGAAAAAATGAATTAAGAATATAAAAGAGTAAATAATGAACAAAAGACAATTAAAAGAAGTAAGAAAGAATGAAAGAAAAAAGAAGAAAAACGAAAGATTGCAAATAAAAAGGAATAAAGCAAGAAAATAAATAGAATGAATGAAAGTTAGACCAAAGTAAGAAAATGGAAGAAAGATAGAACATAAGGAAATAAGAATAAAAGACATTAAGAATGAATGGAAAAGGGGAAGAAAGAAGAAAGGAAAAAGGAATTTAATGAAAAAGGAAGAAGAGAAAAAAGAAAGAAAGATAGAGATAGAAAAAATGAGAGAAAAAGAAAGGATGAAGTGAAGAAAAGGAGAATAGAAAGAAAGACATGGAAAAGAGGCAGAAGGAAAGAAAAGGCAATAAAGAATAAAAGAATAAAGAATCAACAAAAGATTAACAAATAAAAGAAAAAAGAAAGAGAAAAGGGTAGAATGAAATTTAAAGAAAGACTGCATGAAAGAAATACAAGTAGAAAGGAATAAAACAAAAAAAGAAAGAAAAAGAATGAATGAAAATAGTGAGAAAAAAGGGAAGAAAGATAGAAATGTAAGAAAATAAAAAGAAATCTGATCTGTTTTTCAGTAGCTCAGGCAAATGTGCTCATGGGATTTCTCAGTCGTAAATTTGTAGCTATCATGATATTGACTTGTAGTCGTATGGATATTTTGCGTTAAACTTTAGGAGGCATTTTACATGTACAGTGTAAGACAAACTAATTAAGTTTTAATGTTCTTCATTAACTATTAATTTTTGAAATTTTTAAAAATCCTATTACAGACCGATTGCAATGTGTACAAGCAGTAGGCAGTTAATGCTGAGTAACAAAGTTGCATTATCCTCAAAACATGCACAAATTGGTGTCAATTGAAACGCTGGTCTTGGTCTTGGTCTTGGTCTTGGTCTCGGAAAGTGCTGGTCTTGGTCTTGGACTTCTGGTCTTGGTCTCGGACCTCTTTTTCTTGGTCTTGATCTTGGTCTCGGGGTTTCTGGTCTTGGTCTTGGTCTTGGTCTCGGACGGCCTGGTCTTGACTACAACACTGGAAATCATGCAAGTCATTCACACATTTTATGCATCAGAAGGTGGGTGTTTAACCTAGTTGTTCACAAAATGACGAATGAATTTATGAGCGACTGAGACATGTTCTTGGGTTCTACCCTAATCACATTCTTAATCATTTAGCACAAGAAATGATCACCGTAATGGTTGTTCGTATTAAAAGTTATGCATAACTTACGAACAGCTTTATGAAACAGGCCCCAGGTCTTGTGTGCATTTACAACAAGAAGAAGGCTTTGATGGTTTAAAAATACCATGGCACACAAATTATGTTACAAAGCATGAAAGGAGTTAAATAGACAGAAGAAAATGTTTTAAAGGAAATAATTCATCAAGATATTCACTCAACTTCTTTTTATTTTATTTTTTGGTTCACAGATAAGTTAAAGTCACCAAAGAGGTCCATAGAGCAGTCTCTTAGATTATGTATATCAGATGTCTTTAAAGGTAAGTTGAATTGAACAATGTTCTCAGTTTTAAAAATCTGAACTACAAAATCCTCCACGCCATAAGTGTCTATGATGTACTAAAAATTAAGCCCTGAAAACTTGTACTTCATAACAATCATTAAGTGCATTAAATGGGTGAAAATCTATGAGTACTTTGACTTGCAATTCAATGCATTTTTCATTTTCCTCAATAGACTGCTGTGTTTGTGATGTTTATCCATAAATATCTTGTCACTGGCAAATTAACTTTATAATGTTTTGTATTCTAGGGTGTTTATTTGTCTGTGTAAACATTATTTTTAGCTTAGATATCACAGTTTGACATTTTTTTTTAAATTGTACCTCTAGAATGTTGAATGTCTTTAACCTTGTAATCGAGATCGGTCTTGAGACCACTTTTTTTCTCCCTCTTGGTCTTGGTTCTCAAGACCTATGCTAAACACATGGAACCATTATTTCTATGTCTGGTCTCGGTCTTGGTCTTGGTCTTGTGTCTCAATATCTAGTGTTAAACAAATAGAACCTTTATTTGTGGTCTTCATCTCAATCTCAGTCTTGGCGCTTGTGGTCTAGACTGCAATACTTCCGAACTGTTGGCTGTGAGAATCGGATGTGTCGTGTATTAACTCTTAACCCGTTGAAGACTAGACTCAAGATATCTCATCTCAAAGTCTATGGGAAATGTGTGTTAAGCAAAATCAAACCATCTTCAATGGGTTAAGGAAATTACAGAATTTGGGAGCTAACAAGTTAATATTTCCTGCCATTATTTTCATCTTCTCCAGGCATGGGGTCTGGTATTAGTGTCTCAGGGAAGATAGAGACGGGGAATCTTCAAATCGGTGAGAAGGTTATCGTGATGCCAGCAGGAGAGACGGGAGTTGTCAAAGGTAAGTTTGCTTTGTTGCTTTACTAGATGCCATATCTGTTGCAGACATTAGTGATCATGACTCCCCACCTGCAGTACTACAATCCCTGGACTTCTACATACCTACTAGGTAGTACCTATATACCCTCTGAGGAAATTGCTATTGCAGTCATACAAGTATCACAGAAATGCCTATTGACAAGAGAAAATTTAAATCATTTTATTTGAGTGATATTACTGCCCTATTATCGTAACATCAAGACTTTTAGTCTTGCAAATCAGGAACACTGACTTCATCTCCTAATGAAGACCAGAGCAATTCAGGTTGAAACGTTGAGTGGGCTCTTTTAAGAGCTACCAAATCTCAAAAACAATATTGCAGTGCTGATTGTTGAGGTGTTCCAGGAAGGAAGGAATGAGTTCTTCGGAGTGGGGCTGGAGGACCAAGGTGTTGTTGACTCCCGATGAGCTCGTTTTAAGAGCTGCCAAATCTCAAAAAGACATTCACATGGTGTACTCTCCACAAACTTTGTCTACTGTATACCTCCACTATGCAAACCTACCAATAGTACATAACAATGACCACTGATACCATTTTGGTTGATATCAATGCTTACAGTTCAATAGAGGTAGGGTCCGATAGACCGAGGGTCCAATAGACCAAAGGTCTGATAGACCGAGGGTCCAATAGACCAAAGGTCTGATAGACCGAGGGTCCGATAGACCGAGGGTCCGATAGACCGAGGGTCCCATAGACCAAGGGTCCGATAGACCAAGGGTCCGATAGACCAAGGGTCCAATAGATCAAGCGTCCAATAGATCAAGGGTCCCATAGATCTAGGGTCCGATAGACCGAGGGTCCAATAGACCAAGGGTCTAATAAACAGATTATCAAAAAGAGTCTGGTAGACCGCAGGTCCTTTAGACATAAGGTCCGATAGACCTAGGGTCCTTTAGTCAGAGGGTCCAATTAATCAAAGTTCCAATAGACTGATTATCAAATGGATCTGGCAGACTGATTATCAAAATGTCTGATAGACCGATTAACCAAAAGGGTCCATACACAATCAGTCTAACAGATTCTTTCCAATAATCGATCAATCAGACCCTTATTGATTATCGGTCTATCGGACCGTTTTAATTAATGGAATATCTATCTATCAGACTGTTGGTCTATTATACCGTTTTATAGGGTTTTCCCCGATTTCAATTGTGAAATTTGGGCGGAAAGCAACATTTACATGTATTTCATCATTGTTCTCAAAATTTGATTTTTTTGTTTCAGGTATTTCTGTTCATGATGAGGATGCCAGGTGGGCGTGTGCTGGTGATCACACCACTGTCATAGTGACTGGTATAGACCAGATGAATGTCACGTAAGTAAATTTGTGAACTCCTTCAGTCACGGGCCCTAAAGTTGAAATGTTACTGATTCTTGTTTGGGGCTGAAAATTTTAAAATGCAAAAATTCACATTTTGAGTACAGTTTTGTAAGGTAAGGGTAACTCAGCTCAGGATAGTGCGGCCGTTACATGGTAAAAGGGTGTATCTGCAAAATACACATTCCT